>JAZKJV010000393.1:0-279935 GCA_037367405.1 Ottelia alismoides
TCTTCCAGCTTTTTCTTTGTGGGTTAGCTGCGGGCACTTGTGCAAAAGCTGTTTGCCACCCTCTTGACGTGGTAAAGAAGAGATTTCAGGTAAATCTGGGAGAAGATGCCTTATTGGAAATCTGTCTTTTTTTAAATTTTCTGGAGAGGTTAGTCCTTACTTGAAGAGAATCAGTTTACCTATTGCTTTAATTTCGTCAGGCTCCTTGTTCTTCAAATAATATGAAATACAAATTATTAATCTCTAGAGTTCTCCCTAGCTTTTTTTTCACTGATAACCACAGTTTAAAAAATCAGATTGGCCGGTTGGATTGGTTGGATGAGAAAATGGTTTATTCAGCTGGTTCAATGCTCTAAAAAACCGGGTCCAACCGGTTGGTTCAGCTCGGTTGAACCAGACCGGTTGAATCTGGATCCAGCCTGCATGTAAGTGGAAACGCTTGGACCCTCGAGCCCTAAAATCCCTCTCTTCTAATGCACCCCATCCCTCCCGCTCTCACCCTCCTTCCCTCAACACCCCCCCCCCCCCCCAAACCCACTCATATGGCATCGTTGCCTCCATATCTTGAAATCTCACTTTTGATTCAAAATCATGATGTAAAGTGTATCCCCTTGGTTGTGGTCATGAGATTGATGAAAGAAACCCAAAAGTAATTGTTTGTTTAAGAATGAAATCTTAACAGAACTCTCTATATTTGGGTTCATCCTTCGGAGTTGTATCACATCCCCGATCTAATGAAATAGGATGAATTGAGATGGTATTTCGTAATTACGTAATTATCTTGAATATATCGACTTCTTTATTTTTCTATCGCCTGAAAGAGAAGAAATGTCTTGTTTTTTCCTCGAAAACTTTTGTTCTCTAGTGGACCCTCCCCTCAACAGGATTGATTCCAAATGAAGTATTAGAGAAATGAGAATGATTTGATCTTCTGGGATTTCCAAGAATTTTTTTGACTTCTTTCAAAAGCGCTTCTCACCTTCTGTAAATTGTCATGAATCGTGATATTGAGGAAGATCCAAAAGACATTTTGGGAATCAATCTGGTTCTACTTTTTTGTTCCGTTTGAAAAAAGGATCCCAAAGTATCGATCATTCTTTTAGTTACTGAATCGTTGTTTGATCAATCAATTTATGATAATCTGAATCTCATTTCTAATGGAATCGAAATGATCTTTGGAATCTTGGATTGATCAAAATATCCTTTCAATTAAGTTAAATCCATTACTTAAATGAAAATGGATCTTGTAGAATCGTATCAAATATTTGACGAAACATTTTGTACCTTGACTATAACGGACCATTGTTTACCAACCACACATTGTCGAAACAAATCTAATTCTCTCTCGATACATTCCCTTATTCCATTTGATATCTTCATATTCGAAAATCAACAAATTCAACCCACATTGTTCATAAATTTCATGTCTTCCTTTTCAGTCCGATCTTCGATAATTTTCACTGGCACAAATTCCACTATGTCCAAAGATACTTTCACCAGACAAGCCATTTTTTTTCCAATTTATTGATTTTGTAATTGACTCAAATTTGATATTAAACAATTGCGAACTAATTGAATACCTATGTGATAAATTCCTCGAACCAACTTGCCATTTCATAAAGGATATAATTCATCTCGTCAAGAATTCATATCCATCTTGACAAGAAATTATCTATATGTTAAGATATATGACGATATATGACAGGGGTTATAGCTCAGTTAGGTAAAGCAACTCATTTACATGTGCGTTGATGCTTTTCAAGGAAGTCCATTATGTAATTAATATATTTCATCTTACTAAGAAATTAATATCTTACTCCCTGGATTTGAAAGAACAAGACAGCAATATGCTTACAAATATTTATTTGTTATTCAATCTAATTTCGATGTGAATTCTAATGTCAATGTTAAATAGAATTGATAAGGGGCATACATGCTAGGCATAATGAGTATAAGGTCCTCATATAATCTATTTTCATCCTATGAACTTTAAGATATAGTTTACTCTTGTGGCGGCTCTTTATCATTGTCAACCCCTTGTCCATCCCCACCGCTTCCTTCTCCCACCCGATACAATCCTGTCCATGATCACTACCGGCTCTTCCTCCAGAAATTGAGGTTCTTCCTTTATACTAAAATGACTTGGTTTATTGAATGTTATGTATAATTCATTGTAATAAGTTTTATCATGTTTCGTAAAATAAGGCATGCTTCATATGTTTTACCTTGCTATGGTACTGTTGAAGTTTCCTGATGAAACTTCACATGCAATGCATCGTCAATGCTACTTTAGTTGGTGGGAAACTAGCATGAAATGTAAGGACATGAATCCACCAAAAGAGAAAAATCTCTGATCGCTTTTGCTGGCAAAAAAATCAATGGGACTTTATCATCAAGGTTGGTCGATCCATCTAACAGTCTGTCTTTTAAGATCTTCACAATCTCCAATCTCATGTTGGACGCAGCGTATATGTACGATTATATAAGATTGTTTTAACTGAAAATGGCTTCATTGAGAACTATATCCACGAAATCAATTGCATAGGCCACAGGCCAAATGCTAGCATGTTGACATTTTTTATTTACATATGTCTCGTCTTAATGCTATTCCAGTCCTGAATTTAAGCTGCATTATTGTACATTTTTTTCTTCATTTCCTCCAAGTTGAACATGGAACATCTTCCTGAACAGTCAATACTCTCCAGTGAGAAATCAGCCGAACCACTCAACGTTCTTTTTTTCAAGCCAAAAGAGGGGGAAATATGCATAGGTGCCTACTCCAATATATTAAACGTATAGTAACAAATTAATACAAATGCCAAAGGCTTGAGGAGTGTCAATTTGATATCTTTTTAAGCGTGAAAAACACTCAACATTCCATGACCGTTTGATATCTTTTTTAGCATGGTGGTTCATGTGCCAATTCATTTTTAAATGGTACCGCTAGCTAATTTTATGAATATCGTGTTCATGCAATTGTCGAGAGTATGTGGTTGAAACTAGGCACATGGAGATCCGGTGTCAGCTGAAATTCTGATCAGTGAACCAATGAACTATATGCTCCTATTGTTTGGTGCATATTTGACTTCAATGTTTTTTTTCTGAAAGTTTGAAGGTTAAATCTGTAGAAGCTATTGAGATACTCTCAACATTAAGATCAAGGCCAATACAAAAAAGGATCTATTCAAGATAAGGGTAGAAGCTTTAGTGAAAGACGAAGAGAACCAATGAGATCCTCAACATAACTTTTTTATGTGTTTATATGCGATATTTGTAGTTTTAGATGCTCAATATGTGCACATATGCTATTGGGGTTTATGGCACTCACTCTTTACTTCATTCATTACATTCTTTATTCCCGTACTGTTAAAATGGACTTCAGTTATCTCTTTCACCCAAATCTTGTTGGTCGAATTATTCTGTTGATTTGGTCATCAGAAATGCATTCCTTGTCTCATCTACACTTTCATTGTCAATAAATACGGAACGATATTCGCGCATGCGATCACTAATCTGTTAAGTTTCTATAACAGATTGAAGGCCTTCAAAGACATCCCAAATATGGAGCAAGGGTTGAGACAAGTGCTTACAAGAACATGTACGACGCAATCCGTCAAATCCTGCTGAAGGAGGGCTCAGCCGGGCTCTACAAAGGCATAATCCCGTCAATTATAAAAGCCGCACCCGCTGGTGCAGTGACATTCGTGGCATATGAATATACTTCGGACTGGTTGGAGTCCGTCTGGAGTTGAGAATGGAAGAAGATTTTCTAACTTATTTTCACAGCCCTCGTCCACCTATTTTGAGCCATATCGCATTCTTGCACATGGACGGTTGGCCAGCAATCGTGCAACTCTTGTTATGCGACCACATCAGGTATCTGCTTCAGAGATTACTGAGAGCTGTTCGTCATGTGTAAAATTGACTTCTCAAGGATGTGCATGCTCAGAGAAATCGAACCCTGACCAGTGATTTGTACAGAGGAGCATTTGCTACCACAGCAATCATTTGTGAGATCTCGAGTTAAGAATATGATTCAGCGATTGATGCGCAGTTGTATTACCTGATCAATAATCGTACACCTTTACGTGAGCCCCCGGAGTGGATGATCCTGATCATCCAATTAGTTTTTGATTTTCCATGTTATTTGTTAACTTTTCACAACAGTTGATAGATATCATGTATTCAGTGTGGAGGGCGAAACCGCTCCGATGTAAACTCTTAAGTTATAGAGGATTACTGGCAGCCTACCGTTAGTCATCCGATCATCATATTGAAGTTGGTATCCAGGATTGAAGATGGTAATGCTCTGCACCAGTTCCCATCTGATTTTCTTTTTGCCACCGCATTCTTGTGAGAAAGGTCTCTATTGCTTCTGTTTCTCTTTGTTATGAAGAAGTCGATGTATATTACACATAATTGTCTTGCAGAGACCGAGAATCAGCTGATGTTCATTTAACTAGATTGTTTATCGATTGCTTTCGACAATTGCGCGTTGAATCGAAATTGACGAAGGCCAAAAGATCCGAATGTGTAATTAACCTCTAATGGTTGATTTTCATGTTTCTTAGAAAGTTGTAGGGCATCACGGTATGCTTCTGGTTGGGGATATTTAGCAGTAGAGCAAATATACGTTGGGTGATGGCACTGCCATTCACATATGTGTAATCTATATGAACTGATTCAAGGATCAACATTTGACGATAGCTATTATTAGGATCATGTACTCCATTTCGATAGCACAATGGCAAGTGGTAACCGAGTGGAGTAGCACTGGTGGGTCCGGATTACTGTTGATAACTAATTTGTTGTACCATGTACACAGTTCAAAGTTGGTTAATGCTTTAAATTTAGGGTAAATTACAAAAAAAACCAATTATGTTTCAGTTCTCAATTAAGGATCTCATTTTTTAATCGTAATAAATAGGGGGATTATTAATAATGCTAGTCTTACTTATTATACCCAATTAATAACAATGAAATTATTTAATATTTTATTTATATCAAATGATTCTACTTCATCTTAATCTTAATAAGAATTTCAAATATATACATTTATTTATTTAAATATTTTAATAAATCAAAGTGGACTTTGATTCATTTTATCTTATTTCTTTATTAATATTTATTCATTAATGAATTAATATCTATTATTACTCTCTTATTTATTAAAAGAATAATGTAAAATGGAAATTGAAAATCAGTTTCAATTTCACTGAATTTCATTATTAATTATTATCATAAGTGAGAAATAATTCAGATTTGTACTATAATCTGAATTTTTTAAAAGGAAAGATCCATTTTCATCTGGTACCAGAAAGATTCAAGAGATGAGGAATTAAGGATAGCTACTAGAAAGACTAATCCTATCCATAACGATGTACCAGAAAATACAATATTTTTGTTACTTGACCCACCATCAGAAGAAGCAAATACAACAGGTATACTAATCTATAGGAAATAATCAGAAGAGAAATCATCATCATTTTCATTCTATCAGTAAACGAAGTAGGTTGGTTAGCTGCTTCCTTGAATCATCATGTTCGTTATAAGAAGAAATTCATATAGTCAGCAAGCCCATTCAACCACATCCTTTTTTTGATACCCAAACTGCTCTGATAAGCGAGGAGGGGGAGACAGTCCAACCTCCCGTGAATAAGGCAGAGTCCACTGACTATAGAACTCCTCTCGTCTCACCTGAAAGATGCACCAAAGAGAGAGATGCTGAAGATAGGAGCTTTTTTAGTTATAGTTACGGGATCCTTTAATGAAGACAACTATCTCCTGCTCTTAGAGTCAGTATGCCAGGGGTCAGTATGCCAGGGGTCAGAGGGAAAGAGTGATGACTTCAACTTAAGGATTTAACCTCGATATATAGTAGTCGTTGAAGCTTACGGAGGCATGTATTTGATACAAAAACATAAGATCAGACCTCTCTATGTTACAATTGAAAAATAAGATCCTTAATTAGAAATTGATATATAGTTGAAGATTTTTTTTCTTATCCATAAATTTAGGAAATCATTAAGCCCGTTAACATGGTCAGTTGATCTATAAATGAACCTAAGCTTTTGATGGGCCATGGCGCAATCAATCTGATTTTTCTTCTCTTAATGTAGCACAGGACCGACCTTCGTCCTGTCGAGAACAGCAATAAATGCACATTAAGTTCAGATTTATGTAAATAACACATGGATACAGATCCAGAAATTATACGAAGATAACGGCACCTCCCTCCCTATTCCTGCTAAAAAAACCCCATTGAGATGCACCGAGGACCGGGACTGAAAACGAGGGTGCTTTTGCAAAATGCCCCCTATAATAGATGACCGGTTGCTGCAGGTCAGCAGATGCATCTTCCGCTTTAACAATTTTTAGTGTTCATTTTCATTTCATGAGAAAAATAAAAACTGCTAATTACAGAAGTGCATACACTAAAATAGCTGAGCTGGAACAAATTCCTTCCAAATAACATTCCGTGTTCAAGCACTTCAGATTCACATGCCCAACATTATTTGGAAAAGAAACAGCACCGGAGCACATAAAGCCGACAGTTAACAATCGTCAACGCAAAGCCCATCGCACGACCTCTTTTCGACACACATTCATCGATTCTGTTGGAGAAAAAACACTCAACAAATATTATTTGAACAAGCAAAGCACAACTGAAGAACATCTTTAAAAGACCTCCCTCATGGTTTCATCCCGCATAAGATAGCCTTGCAAAACACTGTATACATATCATATATGATGGACACTGAACTTTAGATGGTAACACAATAATTTATAACAATTTACAGAATGCTAATGCAGCATGAGACGTTCTTTTTATTGACATCACCATGATGACCGCGGTAAAAAGAATAATCACACTTAATTGAGAAAAAATTAACTCTATGGCGGGGTAAAGTTACATCTGCTGTCTACCTTCTTCGCGACTATCCCGGATAGGATCCTCTCAAGTCAGGTCTGTATTCTGGAGGAGACCCTGCAAGCCAACCCCAAACACCTCCAGAATTCCGCTTCTGTTTTGCTTCTATGGCTGCCTCTTCCGAGGCGGCCTTCTGTCGTTGGAGCAGTTCGACTTCCCTTTGTAGTGCTTCCATTGCCAGTAGCTTTTGCCTGATTTCAGCCATGTCGACCTGCCAAAACATCCATCAGTTTTGCTCAATTGCTGATCGCTAATAATTTAAAACTAAAACCATGTTGTTCCATTCGATGACAAAACAGAGAAGTTCATGTGATGCGCTGGCAATAGCACCGTAGGATGACGATTGGGGATTATCTAAGATTTCGCATGTCAGCGCAGCCAGGAAAATGTGCAATCGCCCAGGTAATGCTTTTTTCACATATTTCCGAGGGCAGTTTGTACAGAATTTCTTCAATAGGACCTCTGGTTACTTCAACTTCCTGCACTCATTCATCATCCTTCCGAAAAAAAAGAGGGGCAGCGAAAAAACTATAGCCAAGTAGACCCAAAGGTCCCGCAATACTTTCTAAAAACATCAGAGATTTAGCAAAGCGCAGCAATTACTTCTACATCAGTGGTTTGCTTAGACTAAAGAAATCTTTATTTAGTATTGATTTTTCTCCTATATTTGAGTTATCCATTATATCAAGGAATCAGGAAGGAATCTAAAGGTTTCAGAGATTCAGATATATAAAATGATAATCGAGAAAAAGAATATGGAATAACTTTGAAATATTTACCTCAAGTTTGAAGCATCTTGATTGCTCATTGGCAAGTTGACTACGGACAGATTGCAACTCCTGCAATCAGAACAAAGTTTGGTTAATGCACGCAAATTATCTCCAAGCTATAATGAGAAATTCATTTTTTTTAAATTTTTCCCGAAGGCAGCTTGTTCAAATTAAATCTTAAATAGAAAATAGAAATGCCTTCATAAGTTCTGCATTCCGTGTCTGTGCATCAATCAGTTCCTGCTTAAGTTGAAATGTCTGCATCTGCTCTCTCGATAGTGCTGCTTCCAGCTCTTCTCTCTTTGCTCTGAGGGACTCGATGAATTTTTTATTTGTTTCCTCCATTTTGGCATTCTTCTCACATTTCGTATACCATAGAGAAAAAGAGGGGTAAATAACGGAAAAAAATTGTCCTGATCTACCGTGTAGCACATCAGACTAAATATAATCTCAGTATAATATCCCGATTTTAAAGAAACAAAGATGCCAGATGCAAAAATGTTGAGATCCTGCAAGTGTTGCCTTCCAAGTTCCAAGAATCCAAGCATGACGGAAGCAAGTCTACGAAGCCTTTAAAACTTCCAAATTCTTCAATGAAGATATGAATGTATAGCAATGACAGACAAGAAAACATCATCCCATTTTCATAGAACTCCCATCTTCCGTGCCATTTCTCTAGTTATAAATTTATGATAACAATCAGAACTTTGCAAATTTACATAATTTCCGAATATTTCAATAACTATTGACAGCTGCCTATGCATAGTAATTTGGGATAGGTGACCTGGTAACTCACAGTTACCATTTCCACCGGCGCAGGGCAAGCTCATATATCGCCATAAAATTTCTACTGGCACGAGCTTTGAATGTGTACCTACCATCAAGGTTGCAAAAATCGATATTCGGTATTCGGTCGGTTGGTTCACTGACTAAAGGTTAATCGGCAGTTGGGTGACTAATCGGATTTAGACGGGCTCTAATCGGTTTTGAATTTTTCAATTATTTTAAATATAAACTATTTGAATATGTATATTCGTATACATTTACATATATTTGTACATTTTATATTATCATAATGAAAGAAAACAAGTAATTGAATTTAAATAAAATATTAAGCGTAGTAGGATAAGTCTAGTTAAAAAAAGCAAAAATGGTATCACTAAGCAAAAATCGATCGACTAGTCAGCCTAGTCGGAATTAGTCACTTGGCCACACCACCGACTATACTAGTCGGACCTACTAGTCGGCCTACTCGAGGGACTTTTACAACAGTGCCTACCATACTCCTTCATCTCCTTAAATAACAGGCTCAACTTGAACATTTAAACTTCACCTCCTTAATCTACGTGAAAACCTCAGGCCAGAATTTTACCTCTTAAATTTACAGGCTCTAACTCTTCAACATCCATTCACTGAACACTTACAATATTCTCCTTCACTGACCTTGGCTAGTAAAAGACAACCCCGATCTCCAGGCACTTCTATGGGACAACATTCACTAATATGTCACTATTTTTATCGTGCACTTCATCCACGGTGCATGATATAGGGTAATTGGTAAAAAGAAATTAGACGCAATGATACCAACTGTGAACAACCACCACAAATAATATATATTGACAGTATAAAATCATCCATCACCGGAGAAGCAGCTTGAATCCATATCTTTTCATATTTCCATTTCAGCAAAAACAGTAGCAACATGGATGGGTTCACACAAATCATGCCCTAATACAAAGAACACCTAGTACAGATCTCAAAAACCCTGGGGTGGCTAGCATTGACTACAGAAAATCAATTTATAATTAAAACCCTTTACCGTAGGAAACTATTTCATTACATAAACTGCTATAATTTGTTTGAAAGGCATGCACTTATCATTACTTCAATCGGAAGTAACGTGTAATTTTAATTGCTTAGGAGTTAGGATTAAAGGACATTATTCCTTCACTAGGGTGGTTATTGGATTATATTCGCATCGCACTACATTAGCAAAAAACAGTCATCCACAGTTACTATAACAAGAAAAGGAGCGTTTAACAGAAAGCGGCAGCAGTACGAACTCCATAGAAAAATCTTTTGCAATTGTAATATTACCATGGTGAAAGGCATTTGAGACGATTAAGTTTTCACGCAAAATTCAAGACGCTAAATTTACCATCATGTAAGTCATCTAAAAAAATTTGTGCCACTTTATATACCCTCATTCCATCAAAATATCACCCCTCCCCAGGAACCCTAATGGGCCTAATCCCTCTTCCCCTCTGCCATCTCTCCTCTTCTTCCCTTCCTCCCCTTTTTGGTCAATCATGCCTTCATCGCTGCTACATGTCTATCTATTCCCTTCTCACTACTACATCTCCGCCTCAATCACCCATTCCGCTCCACCTCTGCATCCTCCTCGTGGTAAAGACTTACTTCCCTTTTTTTTGAAAAACGGTGGGATGGGTCTCCTTGAAAGGGCCCTCCAAAAAATATATTAATAATAAAATAGATAATAACACATGCCAGGAATCTAAAAGGGCCCCAGCATGTCCAAGTACATTTTCAGGATAAAATCTCGACCCCTCAAAAATCACACTATCTCTGTTCAACCAGATGTGCCAGACCGTCGTGCAAATCTTCCGTCTTCCCAGCTAAGATCTTGCCCACCTCCTGCACGAATCCCAGAACCTATCTTTGTTAACGTAATAAAGGTCTGAAACCGACAATCTTTGCCAAACTTCAATTGAGTCAGGGCACTCAAAAAATAAATGATCCACATCATCCTGAGATACCCCACATCTACTGCACAGATCCACACTCTCAGGGAAGAGCTTCGCTCTTCTCGCCGCCGTCAACACCCGCTCCCTTCTCAGAAGCCACAGAAAGACCTTTAACCTCGACGGAACCCTCCAGGATCATATCATTGTGCAGTCCCTAGAGACCAAGGACTCCACATTGGAGGGATGGGCCACCAACAAACCATAAGCCTTCCGAACCGAAAAGTAGCCATCTCGCCACTCCCACGAGTTATGTCCCTCCGTGATGCAGCGTGGGACCCAAATATAGAGCCAAAGATTTATTTATTTTTAATTGTCAATTTTATTTACGTTTTTAAGTTGTCCTAATTGTTTAATTAAATAATTGAGATTGCTTGTTATCTCAACGTTTATTCGTAGATTTAATTTTGGTCAATTAATTAATTAGAGTCCAATTAGGGAAATTAGAGGTCAATTTGAATTTTAAATTTGTCAGGGTCAAATTAGGATAAATTTGTTGTTCAATTAAAATTGATTTTTATTTTTGTAACCCCATCTCTCCTATATAAAGAGATGGTAGTCCAATATATTAGTCAGTCAAGTATTATGAAAATTTGAGTTTATCTCTCTTATCTCTCTCCTTCTCCTTCTCCCACGTGGTCTTCACGGTTCTCCTTCTTCAACCCTCGTTACCGACGAATTCTTCTTCTCAACCCTCCAATTTCTTCTTCTCAACCCTTCTATTTCTTCTACCAAAAAAATCCACCCCAAAAAAATATTATTATTTCGACGCCGCGAAAATCCGATTCCGCATCATTTGGTATCAGAGCATGGATATTGAATCGTTCCTACGATTCAACGATCTCGTTGCATATTGGTGTTTGAAGCTTGATCTCAACCGCATATCTCATGGCCCGCAGTCTCGTTCGCGTGAACGAAAGTTCAAAAAGCGTCTTATGGCATCCCTGAAGGTTCAAGCATGGCTGGACGCACAAATCGACGAAGAATCGCTCGATGACGACAAAAATCAGATCACGGAAGCTGTTGTACAGCTTGTTTGTGAACAAAACATTGAAGGTATTTCCATTCTAAATGAAGATTTGTTTGATACAACTCCTGTACAACCAAACAATGAAGACAAAGGGCCGATTTTTGACAAAAGTGCGGAAGAAGAATCTGATTTCGAAGTCGAAGCTGCTGTCCGGGAGGTTTCGGGCCAATCCCCACCGCCGAAAACGTCCCCGACAACAGCTCCAGCACCTGTGTCGCTCGGCCTGGGCAGTCCCGCATCCTCGGGACCCCTTCCCGCACCCACGGCAACCCCCCCAGCAGTTCCCCAGACCTCCCACGAGCAACCGCACCAGCCCGCCCTCCTCCCTCGACGCCGTGCGCGCGACACCCCACCGCGTAAGCCCGGCCCGCTGCCAGGACCACCGCGCACCCCCTGCGGTTCAGCCTTGCGCCACGCGCGCCGTCCCTGGAAGCCAAGGCAGCCCAACAAGGCCGCCCAGACGACCTCCACGGCAACCCACCCGGCCACCACCCTCCGCCCGCCACCGCGCGGTCCCACCCTCGCCCTCCCGACTGCCCTTGCTGCCTCGCGAAACCGCCTCCGCCGCCCTGAGTCCTCCATCGCAGCCAGGCCCGCTACCTTTTATCAAAGGGTAGGCAAAACCCTAGCAAAGGTGTTCTCGGCTGTAGAATCCCTGAAAACAAGGGATGGAATATTGACTTGGAAGATTTATAAGGGGGCCCCTCCTCCAAAAATTATTTATCAAAAGAGGCCAGTGGAAGATAAATTAATCTATGGAATCCTCTCTAGTGAAGGGGTAGAATATTTGCAGCCGTACCCCTCTCTTCAGAAAAATTACAAACGTAACTTGGAAAATGATCAAGTTGGGAAGTTTGAAGCTGCAGTTCAAGGATGAATTCTCCAAACGACACCTCTACATCAAGCAATTCGTCGGGAGACGAACTTTTAAAGCGGAGGAGAGTTGATGCAGCGTGGGACCCAAATATAGGGCCAAAGATTTATTTATTTTTAATTGTCAATTTTATTTACGTTTTTAAGTTGTCGTAATTGTTTAATTAAATAATTGAGATTGCATGTGATCTCAACGTTTATTCGTAGATTTAATTTTGGTCAATTAATTAATTAGAGTCCAATTAGGGAAATTAGAGGTCAATTTGAATTTTAAATTTGTCAGGGTCAAATTAGGATAAATTTGTTGTCCAATTTAAATTGATTTTTATTTTTGTAACCCCATCTCTCCTATATAAAGAGATGGTAGTCCAATGTATTAGTCAGTCAAGTATTATGAAAATTTGAGTTTATCTCTCTTATCTCTCTCCTTCTCCTTCTCCCATGTGGTCTTCACGGTTCTCCTTCTTCAACCCTCGTTACCGACGAGTTCTTCTTCTCAACCCTCCAATTTCTTCTTCTCAACCCTTCTATTTCTTCTACCAAAAAAATCCACCCCAAAAAAATATTATTATTTCGACGCCGCGAAAATCCGATTCCGCATCACTCCGTTGGCCCCGCCTGATTGCACAACCAATCCGATAGACCCAGAAAATCTTCTACCCTCCGATCTGATAACTCGACAACAAAGGTAGGCGACCATGAGCCATTCGTCCACATCTCAACCCGTTGCTCTCCTTGTCTGTCGCCAGCGCGTATAACCTTGGATACATATCGCAAAGAGCACCCCCATCCATCCAATTGTCTCTCCAGAAATGAAAACTACGAACATCCCCAAGCAACGGGCGCAAGTGATTCATCAGATTCGGCGGATGCGAGCAAACCCCTTTCCAGAACGTAGATGAAGAACCCCCTCCCACTACGTGGACCGACAAGGATGAAGACACACCATAGATTGATCTGATCGGAGTGGAGTACAAATCCGTGCTAGGGCCCTAGATCTTAACGACCCACTTCGCCAACAGCACCCTATTCATATCTCCCAGTTTCAGAACCTCTAAGAGAAACCGACGACCAGTCAACCAAATGTAACCCTCTATCCCCATGCGAAGATGACCACAAGAAACGACGCAACAGAAATTCCAACTTGGACTGGATGCCCACCAGCAGGGCCCATGTAGACATGAAGAAGACCGGAATGGCAGACAAAACCGCCCTAGTCAGAACCAAGTGTCCTCCCTTAGACAAAAACGGCACTTTCCAGCCAGACATCTTCCTATCCAGCTTCTCCACCAGAGGCAACCAATCGACCTGGCGCAATCTTTCCATCAAAAGAGGCAAACCAGATCAGTGATAGGCAAGGACCTCAACGGCATATCAAGAACCACATCACATGCCTCCGCTTCCTCAGTCGACATATTAAAGGGCACAAATGCCGATTTCGCACCATTCACCCTCAGTCCCGAGAGATCCCCAAAGATATCGAGCACCACCTTCACAGCTTTGCATTCCTCCACCCTACCCTTCACGAAGAACGTGTCATCCGCATACTGTAGAAGAGGCACAG
Source organism: Ottelia alismoides (assembly GCA_037367405.1). Taxonomy (NCBI): domain Eukaryota; kingdom Viridiplantae; phylum Streptophyta; class Magnoliopsida; order Alismatales; family Hydrocharitaceae; genus Ottelia; species Ottelia alismoides. The sequence continues at coordinate 13,931 of JAZKJV010000393.1, forward strand.
AGAGACTACCCCTGGAGTATCCTCTGAAGAAGCCACCCTCCTCCGCCATCCCGGTCATGACCGCCAACGCATCTGTCGTCAGAACAAACAACAAAGGAGCCAGTGGACACCCCTACCGCACATCTCTTAGCGGTTGGAAGAAGCCACCATCCTGTTTCCCATTCACCAGAACCGACACAGAAGAGGTAGTGACATATCTCTTCATCCAGTCAATCCATATGTCCGGGTAACCTCTCCGCACCAGGGAAGCCCAAACGAACCTCCAGCACATACTATTATAATCCTTCGAGAAGTCAACCTTACGGAGAAATCCCTTGGTCCCCCTTCGCTCCCAATCGGTCATCATTTCCGTCGCCATCACCACGCCATCCAAAAATTGGCACTCGGGAATAAAAGCAGATTGCAGAGGAAGGATAAGGTCATCCAACAAAGTACATAGACGGTTGGTCAACAACTTGACCATAATAAGGTAAACAGCATCTGACAGGGCAATGGGACGATAATCCTCCACTCCGACAGCCCCCTCCTTCTTCGGCAGCAAGAATAGCAACACTTTTTAAGCTTTTCCAGCCCCTTGTTCTCCCCTCTAAACTCACAAAGCATGACCATGACATCACCTTCTAGCACATCCCAGAACTCCCTAAAGAAAGAGACCGAAAAGCCATCCGCTAATGGACAACCATCAGCGTTCAGATCGAAACCCGCTTAACGGACTTCCATTCTCGTAAATTCCTTCACAATTGCCAACCGCTACTCACCGCTCAGAACTCGGTTACCCCTCCCAGACCATGTAGCCCCAGACGACGGTAAACACTTGTTGAATCTCCGGAAATGATCCACTAGCACCTTCCCAATCTCCCTATCACCAAACACCGTAGAGTCGCTCGTCCTGAGTTCGTGAATCATATTACGTCTCCTCCTTCCGCTCGTTACTGCATGGAAGAAGCGAGTGTTCGCATCACCCTCCTTTATCTACCTCTGTCTAGACCGCTAGCATCACTCCGCCTCTCTCCATTTGTGCTCTTCCACCACCACCCGATGCGACACATTGTACAACAGTGCCTCCTCATTGGTCAGGATACGAGTCTTCCACTCCATCTAGTCTTGCAATCTCTACCACCGCCAACTCTCGCCTCTCTGTTATGCTTTTTCTCAATTACTTTTTATGAATCATCAATCATTTCCGCAACATCTTTAGTTTCAAAGCCAATCGTTGCGTCGCTGAGCCCTCCACAGGCAGGGAGCCCTGAAACTAAGAGACGAAGTCTCTGAAACCGTCGTCCAAAAGCCAAGACTTCTTGAATCTGAACATCGACCAAGGGATCACCCCTCCACCCGAATCCCAGCAAATTGGCATATGATCAGACCGCGATCTAGGGAGAGCCCTAGACACAACAAGAGAAAACCTCTCCAGAACCTCAGCAGAGACCAGGAATATGTCCAACCTTGATCTCGAAGACGCCCCCTGCCAAGTGAACTTCTTGTTACCGACATCTACCACCTGCAAAGCCAGGTAACCCACGCAATTCCCAAAACCATCCGAACCCGGGTCTAGTCCACCCCAATCACTCGGTCGATCCGAAGAAAACAAAGTCACATTGAAATCCCCACCGACCACCTAATGGGTGTCCGGGAACCTCCTCCTGGCAGTCTGCAGCTCCTCCCACAGAATATCACAACGTCCACATCCAGGCGTCCCGTACACTGAGGTAACCAAAATTCTGCCATCCCCTGATATGTACTCAAGTAGCATCGAAATAGATATGGTGCCAACATACTCATCAGCAGCTGAGAACAACTCTTCATCCCATGCCAGGATCAAGCCACCAGCACTACCCGCAGAATTAACTGCTCTGAATTCTGACAACTTAGAACTACCCACCGACCTCCAAGCCACGGAATCGCACCTTGTCAGCTTTGATTCCTGTAAGAAAACCATGTCTGCACCCCATGAACCCAAGAGCTCACACACTGCCCTCCTCTTCTCCATGTCTCCCAACCCCCTCACATTCCACGAGATCAGCTTCATTTGGACCCATTCAGAGGGTTTATGTTGGGCATGAACTTATTTCTTGATAATATGATTTGGTGCAATGTATATGGTTTTTTTCAAGATTGCCACATGGGCCTTAGTGCCCTGTTACACACGATAGAGGTCGAGTTGCTACATTGGTCAAAAAAGAGTTGCTAATCTTAATATGTTTGGTGGATCATCATGTTTGGGTTCTTTGAGTTCGAAGTAAGGATTACTGTCGTTAATGGTTTCTTATACAGGTTAAGAATAATGGAAGTACTGTTGTTTTTTATGCTAATGACAATGCATGTTAGTTCCTAAGCACTTTTCTCAATGTGTTTTAGTGTAGAGATTTATACACAAGAATTTAGAAGTACGTATCAACTGAGTTCAGGTTTCCTTGACATTGATATGCTAAGTTCCTGAAGTATCGGCATGATTTAAGGCCTTTATGTCTGACTTTACATCATTGATGTTATGAAAATATACCAGGTTTCATCTTTGAGAAAGTCGAAAACCTGCAAACCTGAATTTTTCGATATTTCTATTGGTGGGCACTGTTTAAAGAAAAGACTGCATACTACAGTAAAGGGGGATGTAACCGATCTTCCTTTGCTTGCATCTGTTGAATACTCAAAACTCAAAGCAATGCATTGCCCCGTTCCTATTTAAAGGGCACACCATATTTGAGGAGCCATCATTTATTTGACAACATATAGATCAAAGTATCCTCCAATGGAGCTTAAAACTAGAAGCTTAGTGATCCTTATATAATGGTTTTTTTCGTCCAAATGAAGGATATATGCAGCTCTGGAGAAACACTATAAAAGCAGCCTTGAGCATAGTTCTGGAGCAGTGGGTCTACAGGGCAGCTGGAAGGCCTTCACATGACTCCATGGAAAAACGGTTGCCCAAATGAGAGGTTTGAAGCTATCAATGAGAATTTTTGGAGGTATAAAGGGAAGGTCTCATGGCTTCCTGGCCTTGGTCCATGTATCAATCTTTCTCTTTAAATACAGATTCTCTTTATCTTTATAAGATCTCATCCGGATTTAAGATGTTAATAGATGGATGTTTTAACTTTTGTCTACAGTTTTCAGCACATGAAGTACCAATTTTATTTATCCTCACAACTCTCTTTGAGTTGAACCTACTTATCCAATCCCTTTCCTTTGGTCTCGCGCTCCATTTCATATCCTTCTGTTTTTTGACATTCTTAATGTCAACATGTTTGATGAGTACAAATCAAAATTTCATTGCAAAGCTCGCTATTATGGTGTATGATTTGGGTTCTAGATTAACACAAGATTTCATTTACTTTTTCTTTAAAAGAATGTGCACATGTTAGTCACCAGATGAGTTTGATTGTGTTTAAGTGTGTAATTAATTATCTTGTTTTTGGTTAAACCTATTTAATGGAGAAGCAATTGATAGTCAAGAAGAAACAGAGAAGTCTTCTTGACATTACCAACATTGATTAAATTAAGACATTGATAGCAGTACCAAGAGAATAATTTGTGCCAAAGCTGATGACTGTTATGGATATTACAGATGACCGATGTACCGACTTCTTTGGTACATCTGTTTGTATCACCTACAAAGGCCCAGTAGTAATTAGTTTTCCAATTTATAAAATTGTAAAGGTTGGAACTAGTATTATTATTTCCATAGCAATAAAAATAATGACGTTATGCTACATTAATGTTTCCCAAAGTATACATATTCTGTCAAAATATAATACTTTTTATTTACTTGGTGGGATAAAATGATTGGTCGCTCAACTATTAAAGCCGTCTAAATAGAGCTAAAAGGAAGAATCTCCATATAATCTTTATTGATTTGGAGAAGGCTTATGATTCTGTCCCGCGAGAGATATTGTGGAGAGTTTTGAAGAAGAGACAAGTACTTGCCTTGTACATAAACCTCATAAAGGACATGCATGATAGGACTTTATCTTGTGTAAGGACCCCGTCTGAGAAGACTGGCTATTTTAACATCAACATTGATTTACAGCAAGGTTCAGCTCTGAATCCATTTCTTTTTACTTTGATTATGGACGAGTTGACAAGTCACATTCAGGATGAGTTACCTTGGTGGATGTTATTTGATGATGATATTGTGTTGATTGACGAGACTAGAGATGGAGTAACTGAGAAGCTTGAGGTCTGGAGACGTGAGTTGGAGACTAAAGGATTTCGTATAAGTAGGGCTAAGACAGAATATATGGAGTGCACCTTTGATGGAAGCAATGGTGAAGGAATCGAGGTGAAGATTGGTGACGATAACATTTAGAAGAGAGATTCTTTTAGATATCTGGGATCTATTTTGCAACATGATGGGGAAATTAATGGAGATATTATTAATAGAATAAATGCAGGCTAGCTAAAGTGGAGAGGAGCCTTTGCAGTCCTCTGTGATAAGAAAATTCCTTTAAAAATTAAAGGAAAGTTTTACAAAGCAGCTGTAAGACATGCTATGCTCTATGGATCTGAATGTTGGCATGTGAACCATAGACATGTGCAGAGAATAGTTGTAGCAAAAATGAAAATGCTAAGGTGAATGTGTGGACACACAGGTAAAGATCGGATTCGAAATGATGCAATCAGAAAGAAAGTTGGTGTAGCTCCGATCGAGGATAAGATGCGAGGAAACTGTTTAAGATGGTTGGTCATTCGTAAAGAAGGTCAGCTGATGCACTAGTTAGGAGATGCGAGTGTTGGGATGTTGAGCCGGCTAAGAGAGGATGAGGAAGGCCCAAGAAGTGTTGGAAAGAGACTATACAAAGGAGTCTTAGTTTTGTGGATATAAGCCTGGGATTGATCCATGATAGATCTGAATGGAGGCAAAGAATCCATGTAGCCGACCCTACTTAATTGTGGGAAAAGGCTTTGTTGTTGTTGGTAGTGGTGGCGGTGGGATAAAATGCATTTTTTTTATTCTGCCCAATTGGTTGTAGATCATCATTACAAAAGTTTTTTTCCATATGGCAATTTATCATGTAGCAGAAAGTCTTACCATCATGCTTTGGCAACAGTGAAACCTTTTCTGACAGCAGTTTAGGTGATGGTTTTGTTAGTGTCATAAAGGACTTCTAGTAGTTATATGCATTGCCTTTCTTAAAATGGCTATAGATATAAAATGTACACTTCCTTACAGATTTCCGAAGCATTTGTATGAAACCAGCATGTATATTTCATAAGCGAAATTATCCATACCGCATGCTCCATAACAGTATCATCGATAGCAATTTCTTTTGTTCTCACATCTTGAGCGGTATCCGTATCAGCCTCCACATCCTTTGTCTGCAAATCGTTTGCCTCAGATGCACGGATATCCAACTTTGACTGAACATCTGATTTGTAGCTTGGTTTCAGAGCAAAGACCTGGCAGGATAAGGAATAATAAGACACGGCAATCATGTACATATCCATGAAAGAAAGCAGGATTATCAACAACCTCATTATTGTACTTCCCGTTGTATCCACCAAATGCAACTAGAATATCTTCTCCACCAGAAGAACCAACCACCAAGCTCAGACCCTGAATTTGAAGTAAAAAATAATACCACAAAATTGTTTATTGAAGGTACAAATTATATTCAAGACCGCAATAAAACTAAAGCTCAGGCATAACAAACCAGATTTTAAAGCAGCACATATAAGATTAATAACGATTGATAAGCATCAAACAACTCATTCATGAGAGAATTTTCAAACAAGATCCAGGTTTTGCAACATTCTGTTCAGGAAATTGGATGCATGCAGAAATGTTATACCTCACTTGTTATAGGTGTGTTCTCTTGTGTGGTAGTTACAATAGACCAGACCAGTGTTGACATGTTAAGCGCAAGTGTTTCAGTTATACCTGCAATAATCCCAGTATGGAAAAAAACATCATCATCTTATTGTCACAGCTACACCGATATTTAACAAACTAACAAATCGTATCCAAATGATCCAACAAATATTTTTTGAATAAGAAAGGACTGGCACTCTATTTAATGCATGATATAGATAAAAAGTTGTAAAGAAGGACCAATTTACCAGATTTTAGCAGTAAGATTCATAGGATGCTTACAAAATTCTTTGTAACGGAAAGATGCCGATTTATCTCTTGGAGTATTTTGTCAATTGTCAGATATCTTCTGCTTCCCAATTTGTCTAAAAGCTCTCCTCATCCAAATATCATTATAATAAGCATATTTATTAACTGTAGCTTGCACAAAAGACCTATAGTTCTGCTGGTCAGACAATTTATTTCTGGAATTTTAGTTGAATAATTATTAGGTCAAGAACCCACTGAATGGTCTAGTGATAATACAGTGTGTCTACCACATAAAAGACCAGGGTTCAAATTCCACTCTTGCAGGGGTTGCGCTAGGTAGTTGACGGCCAGCGTAAAAAATAGCCGAATCTTTCAACATGGCTTTGAACAAGAATCCATGTAGCCGACCCTACTTATAGTGGGAGAAGGCTTAGTACATTAATTATTAGGTCAAGAATAGAAATGTCAGAGAATTTGTATCAAAGTCTAATGCAATTCAAAAATTACCACAGATATAGATGCCTTGCATAAGTAAATTAAGGTCTTTGCTACCGATGTATTTGAACCTGAACTCAGACAAGTCCCTAAAAACGTATGTCTTTTGGAAGTTGTTAGTCCTTCAGTCTTTTGATGGAAGATAAAAAAGGGAGACACATTTAATAGGAATTCACAAAAGCCTGCCAAATGCCTGGTATGAAGGGTCTGGGTGCTCGAGGTGTTCAGAAGGATCAAGAGAACAATCTTACCATTTAGAATCTTGGATCTACGTCAAGGTACGACTATGAACTAGAAAGACCGGTGTGAGCAAATAGGCAATCCCACTAACAGAGACCCACTCCACTGCAAATGTTGGGTGAAAAAGTACATAAACCATTTGCAGAACCATCTCCCCCATTTGTATAATTATATTTATTTCCCATTGTTGCTCTAACCTGGTGGAAAAGAAATTAACGCCTTCATTATGGCAGTCTTGAAACCATGGAAGGACATATCGATATCAGTATCGATATCGGTACCATGTCGATACCGATATATCGGCGATATATCGACGCCATATCGCCGACATCGGGATTCAGCTCGCCTTTTTTGCCTGTCGATACCCGATACCGGACATATCGGCGATATATCGGTGACCTGTCGATACCAATATATCGCCGGTATATCGGGATACGGCCTTCCATGCTTGAAATTACACCACATTCCAAATAGAATGCATCGTCAATTTATTCATGGAATGATTGCCATTGAAGATCTTGTTCCTTAGACCAACAAGGAATTTTGAAAGGTGAGGAAAAGTCGTCTTTTACGCATTGACAATCAAATTATTTGGACTGTCGAAAAGATGCTACTGGAAAATTGAGAGGATCATGGAAGAAACGAGGGACGGAAGGGGGAGGAGAATGGAAACTTGATGAAAAACAGACGGTCACAGAGGGGTCTTCCAAAAAAGGATTAAATGAATGAAAATCAGGGATTTTTGCTTTCTTTTCCTTGGCTCCTAAGATGTTTCGGTTTGCCACTTTTTCTCTAGCCTGATCATAGATTCAACAGCAGTTTGAAAGGTTGTTCTTCAGAATCTCCAAACATATGCTTATTTTCATCTCCCCAAAGCTTTTCATTGCTTACTACACCCGTTCTCATCTTCTAGTATAGTGCTCATATTGTTTCATTCCCATCTATATAAAGGACACTTTGCTTCATTGAGAGAGAGTATAAAACAATTTTAAACCATGTTACCAGATCATGTATTCTTCCATATCAATCAGGATGAAGAACTAGGTATTCATAGAGATTTCTTGATGCTTACATGTTCTATAGTGAATACTCTTAAATCATGGTCAGGTGCTGAGGGAAGAGCTCCATGATCTTTGTAATATGGATTTGGTTGTGATACTTCTCGTAATACATGATTTCTCTACCATAAGGGCAAAGAGAATATCTCATCCTAGACAAATAAGATAAGAGTAAAAGTGAAGCGGAGAGAGGGTGTATAGTTGAAAAGCAAACCCTAGTCGAGTTGAGATGCTGAGACGGAAGCAGTTGCAACGGTACTAACTAGGACTTCAGTACAGTCTTCCAACCAGCTGATATATGCTGGCTCCTAAGCGCCTCGAAATGGTTTTTTATTTTACAACTTTTTACTATGTCTTATCAGCCTTTTTGCACTTCAGTCTCGCAGGAAAAAAACTGCAGCCATGGTCACTATTTCTACAACAACAAAGCCTTTTCCCACATTATGGTCACTATTTCTAGAACCCTAATATTGTCTGACTCTAGATGAAACATGATGTAGATGGAGGTGGATTCTATTATTGTTTTGTTTCTAATGAATTTCCGGATGACCATTAACCTCCAATGGTGGTCCTTCGGGTTCTAAAAAAGTGCATATAGTGATATGGGTAATTATAGGCCTCAAGTAGCTCTCTTCAAAAATCAAGAAAAAACACAATCAGTTTTAATCGGTGAAGTTAAACTTCGAAAGCAAGAGTCAAAAAATAGTGGCAAACCATTCTTGTTGTCTCCACCGCCGACTATGAACCAGTTCTCTCCTATGGCGACACCAGCATGGCCAGCTCGTGGAGCTGGGACAATACCCTGCTGGACAGGTCTGGACCACTCCATCTGCTACCAGATCAAGAATAAGGGACAAATTCTATCTTGAGATATAAGAACAACGCAGGTAAGAGAACGGCTACTCACATTCTGCAAGTCCAGGATATGCAGATCATTATGGCAAGTGGAATGTGATCTCCCACCAAAAATGAGTAGGTACCGTTCAGCATGTACAGCAGCACTATGATATGATCTAGGAGAAGGACGAACACCCCTACAACAAGAAATCAAATCATAAAAATCATGTTTTGTGTATATTTTATTTTCAACTGGCAGAACAATAAGATTCATATCTCCATGTATTCATGTATCTACTACATAAAATATAGTAAATTCTAGTATTAACAATCATGAAGACATGCACATGCAAGACCTTACATGCACATGCTTGCACATGATACACAAAAATAACACATGGGAATAAAAACGATGGTAGTTACATACATCTAAGTATGTATCCTTTTATATCAGTAACTAATAGGTTTTGGCCAGCCTGACATCAAACATGACTAGCCCGTCGCTCACAGGATTGACTAAATGAGGGTCAATGCAAAGTGAAGGGCAATTTCAACAAATCGAACCACTTTAAAACTAAGTTATTGACACACGCGTTGTTAAGGAAATGGGGATCATCATCGAACATGAGAATGGACTTTTAATTGTAAAAGATATATAGAGATGACTCTACTCGAACTGGCATTTGTAAAATAACAGCTCCGGATTGTGCATGTTGTGTCTCTATATTACAACTGAAGTCTTTCTAAATCTTATGAAGTATACACTGGAAACACCTTTACATGCCATGTATCATTCCCACTGCTTCATGCTCCACTATAGCATAGCATGGGATCTATACACAGCTCAAAGCAATCCCTTATTGAAGCATATTCCAATTAAATACAAAGTGCAAATAAAATTGCATCCGTTCATACATGGGCATGTCTATCAGTTGGGGTAAACAATACAACAATTTAAATGAAATGTGTGCTTTACCTTTTGTGTATTAAAAAATAATTTTGAATGTATATGAATTTATATTATGTATAAATTACTTCTATTTGAACATTTAATGAATTGAACCTAAGCAAGTCTACCTCTGTCCGACTCAATTAATCTATATGAATGAGCTAAACTTGTGGTCACATTCAACTCGTTTTTTTTTCAAATTTAACTTTTAATGTATCAGATTTGAGCAAATAAAGAACCTCATGACGGGTCGTCATCATACAGTAATACTCAATATAATATTCACTTACACAACGTCTAATTCCGTCCATGTCATGGTCTGAAGGTTGAGAACATGGACATCATTTAGCAGTGATCCCACTGCATCTTCACCACCAAACATAACTAAATTTGATCCAACAAGGGTCACAGATTGACCTCCTCGAGACACCTAAAAAAGAGAGATTTTGTATCAAAATAATTTAATATCCTGAAAAAATGAACTTCTGACCAATTTTTTGTTATGGAAAAGAAGGCATTGTTCAGCATGGGGTATGGTTACAGAGTAAACATTACTCACTAATAACTAAAAATGTCTTTCTACCAAAACATACAACATTAAGATGCATCTGAATACCAATAGTTATATTCTAAAGTTCAAGAGACAACGTGAGCATCAGGATTTGCAACGGTTTGATGATGGGGATGCAAAAGTTCAGGTGGCCTAGCTACACGATGACAATCATGTGTGGCAAGGTAATAAAGATGTATTGCAGTAGAATTTTAAAAGAACAATTGTACTTTCTTAGAAGAAAAAAATGGCTGGGAGATTAATTCAAACATTGTTAAAAAAACTGACAGAAAAGATCTATAGGCACTAGTGAACAAGATGATATTTCTTCAGTTTAAAACAAGGTCCTTTGCTCTCTTCCATGTGCTTCAGTAAAGGGGTAGCACCCTTGCTAAATTATTCGTCCCTTCCAATCATCAAAGGGCATAAGACGGCCATAGAACTAAAACTCTCCAACCTCAGAAGCTGGCATAGAAATATTATTGCCCTCTAAAGAGTTTACAAACATAACCTAAAATAAGTTTTCAGGCCAAGAAAAATTAAAATAGAGGTAGAAAGAAAGGCGGAATGAAGTACCGGTGCCTTCCCATAGGTCTCTAAAGATGACCAAGTACATGTCTGCAAATCAAATTTCTTCACTGAAAGGAAAGAGAAACTTCTCAAGAAGACAGATAGAAATACAAACTAATAAACTAAAATGGCTGTATATCAGAAAGTGATCTCAACCTACAACGGTGTCCACTGGCATCTTTGTACGGCCTGCAACAAATAAAATTCCATTTCCCCAGGACACCTGAAAGGAAATCACATGTATCGAATAGCGAAAATACATGTTTCGGATATCAGTAAATTGAAACCAGGAAACATCATCCAAAGATTGTTGCTTACCAAGGAGTGACCAGCAGATGGAGCAAGCAATGTATTTGTTTTAGGGCCGGGAGTTATAGTGGCATTTATCTTGGACCAGGTCAACTTTTTCATGTCCAGAACCTTCAGTGTTCAAAATAAAAACGGTGTAAATATGGGAATGTGAAAGGTTGAACCTAATATCCAGGAATAAAAGGCAACTCAGATAATATTGACCTAAAAATAAATAGACGAAATTAAAGCATACATGCCCAAGATGAACGAGAAATCCAAACAACATTTAGCAGACAATATATCCTAAGACGGAGTTAACTGTGAAAAAAGAACATTTTATTAAGAAGTTCCAGCTAACTGAATTACATAGGGCCCAGAATTCTACTTACTGCGAAAACATAGACCATTAACCAAATACCTGAGTATCAAACATAAACCATTAACCAAATACCTGAGTATCATTTAGGTATCGACCATTGTGGTTTCCTCCGAAAATGTACATTTTGTCTTGCAGTACGGCTGCCCCATGCTGGAAATTAAAAAAAAATCAATGATATTCTTCCTCAAGCTTCATTTTTCACTGAAAGAAGTGCAAGCAATGAAGTACCTCATATCGTGGCCTAGGTTGCTGACCAGAAACTGGAAGCTTCTCCCACTGATCATAAATGCTTATACAACCAAGTCCCTCCAATATAATGTTCTTATCCTGGGTCTCCATAACAGCAACCTTTTCTGAAGGAATAGTCCTCATCTCAGGATCAGTTTCATCTATCTGTCTTGGCTTTTTCAACAAACACAATGCAATAGAAAAAAGCACCAGCGAGTCAAAATTCCAAACCAGATGACCATCAAGAACAAAAATAACATCAATCCTAGGGGAGTAATAAACATGAAGAACAGGGAAGATTCTTACGTGGAACCCTACTCCCCAAGAAGCAGGATGAAACCATGGGAAAACGACTCAAAAGGCGTATTCTTCTATTTCTTTCTCTCAATGAATATAGGGGAGTAGGGTTCTTTATATAGCCCTACAGACACTCCAAAGCTTCACTCATATATAATGTGAGAATAATCTCATGATGTAGTAATTGGATTCTAGAAAGGTCTAATAACCCACCTCATTCTCCAACACTCCCCCTCAAGCTGGAGCATGCAATGCTCAGCTTGGACAAACCGTAAGAAGACACGAACTCATTCGATGAATACATGACACTACATACCATAACGACTCATTGCATACTCTATCAATTGCTGCCGGGGACAGTACTTCACATGCCATGCTAGTTAGGATGAACTGGAGGGATGACCTTTGTAATGAGTTTCTCTGTTGTCGAAACCTGTAGAGGTGTGACGTCATAGCCTATCGGGGATTTGTCACCGTGCATGTTTCATTATGCCATGGGAATATATATATGGAGATCTCTGAATGCGGAACTCAGACGTGGTCCATCCCAACCTTGGAAAAATGAGGAGGGTTGCGTGTTAGGTAGTCGATAGCTAGCGCAAAATAGAGAAATTCATAAATAATATTCTTAAGAGAACGCTATTTATGAATTTATCTCGAAACAGTTCGGATCTTTTCAACATGGATTTAAGCATTTTGGTAGCATCTTGTATTCTAAGGGTAGCCAAAGACATGCTAGGCGAGTCAAAGGGAGGAGTCCCAAGCCAAACAGAGGCTTGGTGGTAGAGATGATGGGTGCAAGAGAAGCTCAAAACTAAAAGAGCATGATTAAAGCCATATCTAAGGATAGAACAGAGGAGACTGTCACAAACTACAAAATAGCGAAGAAAGAAGCAAAGAATGTTGTAAGCAAAGCTAAGTCAAAAGCTTATGAAGTTTTGTACAAAAATCTCGACTCTAAGGAGGATCAGAAGGATATACTTAGATTGGTCAAAGCAAGAGAAAAAAATAAAAGACATTTCTCAAGTGAGATGCATTAAGGATGATGAAGTACACGTGCTTGTTACTCATAAGGATATAGAGACTGGATGGAAGCAGTATTTCCATAAGCTTTTCATTCAGGAAAGAAATAGAGAGATCACTTTGGGAGATCTAGCTAGTAGTGAAAATTACTTGAATCGTACAAGATATAGATGAATACAAACGAAGGAAGTAAAGGAGGCGTTGAAGTTAATGAAACCTGAAAAAGGTGTAGGACATGATGACATTCCTATACAAGTATGGAGAGTTCTAAGTGGGCGTGATTTGGTTTGGCTTACAAATTTATTCAATGGGAAAAGGTTTTGATGTTGTTGTTGTAGATCGCTTAATGCAATTTGGTAATGAGTTCATAGTCATTGGAGTCTTAATTACCTGCATTGAGTTGATCTCTACTCTCTCTCCCCCTCTCCCCCTTCCTTTTATACTTGTTGGAATTTGAAGGGGTACTTGACCAAGTTGGGAAAACAAATAAATAGGGGGTAAACAAAAAACCTCATCAAAATTTTCTCTTTTCTCATTCTTTTTTTTGTGATTTCTTTTTTGCACAAATCATCCTTTTTCTTTTTCTTTTTAGTTTCTTTTTTTGGCTTTTCACTTTTTCCCTGTTGGGAAAATCAAAAGAGTTGTTTATTCCATAAACTCGAGGCTCTCTTATATAGGAGAGGAGTCTGTGGGTAAATTACATAAGAGGTCCATAAGGATATAGAAAAATATGAAACAGTGCAAATAACATAAATTATATCTCTACACTCCCCCTCAAGATGGAGCATAGATATCGATCACGCTCAGCTTGGGCGAGCACTTCTGAAATGACCCTCTAAGTAACGCCTTAGTAAAAATATCTGCAGTCTGGTCCCCTGAGCTAACATGAGATGTAGAAATAAAGCCCTTCTGAATCATATCTCGTATATAGTGACAATCCACCTCAATGTGCTTGGTTCGTTCATGAAATGTTGGATTATTAGCAATAAATATAGCAGCTTGACCGACACTGACCGACAATGTGCTTGGTTCGCTGCGACACTGACCGATCAGCGGATGCAAGATTATCTTTCTCTAGTGGCCCTCCTTGGTGACGCTCCTCGCCCCTCTGTTGTGCGCGATCATTGGATTTGGAAGGAGGGGTCCTTCACTACTCGTAAGGCTTGTACTGCTCTCGCTCTCCCTTTCATTGACGATGATGATATTTTGGTGCGCGATTGTCGATTCCTGTGGGGACTCAAGCTTCCCGAGCGTATTGATTTTTTTTATGGCTCCTTCGTCGGGGGCAGCTTTTGACCCGCGATAGATGTGCAGTGTTCTTTCCGAACGTTGGCCCATTATGTGGACTTTGTGATGCGGAACAGGAAACCGTTACTCATTTATTTTTCCAATGCAGCCACGTTTGCTCGATTTGGGCGGATTTCCCGTGCATCAATATTGTTTCCTTTCCTGCTGTGTGCGACAGTTTGATTAACTCAAGGGGCAGGGAGAGGAAGATTATTCTTGATCCGATTGCTCGGGTGTGGAGCATCTGGCTTGGGAGGAATGAAGTTATCTTCTCTGCGCAACGGTTATCATGCTTCGCGCTCAGCGTCTTGTCGAGGATTGGGACTTTGATTAGATTTCGGCCGGTACTTATCTTTTGGGGGCCTCCACTCTCGGTGGCCCGTGTTTGTACAGCTTCTCTTCTTTCTTTTCTCTTGTACTCTTTTCTCTTTTTAATATATTGGGGCGATCACCAACGAGTGACTCCCCCTTTTTTTGAGGTTTCAAAAAAAAAATATAGCAGCTTGATTGTCACGTTCCAGAGCCATAGGAAGTGGGACTTCTACATATAGGTCTATAAGAACGGCTTTTACCCACATCATTTCTATACTAACCTGGGCCATAGTCCTATATTCAGACTCCGCATTGGATCTGGCTACAATAATTTGCTTCTTGCTCTTCCATGAGACGAGAGAGCTTTCAACATATACAACAAATCCAGTGCTGGACTTCCTATCCTTAGGACATCCTGCATAGTCTGCGTCTACACATGCTGAGAAAGCAATCTCATTGTCTTTCTTGAACAATAGACCTGCACCTGGAGATGATTTAAGGTACCTGAGTATCATATGTATAGCATCCATATGTACCTAACGTGGTTGCTCCATGAACTGGCTCACCTGACTAACGGCAAAAGAAATATCGGGCCTGGTAATGGTAACATAAAGAAGTTTCCCTACCAGTTCTCTGTACCTTCTCCTATCCACCTCATCAGTATCATCATCATATAATTTCATGCTTGGATCTATAGGTGTAGTGGCCGGTCAGCATCCAAGCATTCATGTTTCACTTAGCAAGTCAGTGACATATTTCCTCTGGGTCATCACAAGTCCATGTGAATTTTTGGCGAACTCTAGTCCCAGAAAATATCTAAGTACTCCAAGATCCTTGGTGACAAATTCACGACCCAGTATTTCTTTCGCCCTCTGAATTCCTTGTGCATCGTCACCTGTAATCAGGATATCATCTACATACACCATAATTGCAATCACACCTTTAGATGTTTTCTGTATAAAAAGGGAATGATCTGCATTGGAACGTTTATATCCCTGCCTTTCAAACAAGTCTGAAAGTTTCTGGAACCAAGCTCTAGGGCTCTGCTTAAGGCCATAGATAGCCTTATGAAGTCTCACACCTTGGAATACTCCCCCTCAACAGCAAAATCAGGTAGTTGTTGCATGTAGACTTCCTCATGCAAATCACCATATAGAAATACATTCTTAACATCTTACTGAAACAATGGCCAATCTCGAATAACCGCAACAGAGAGAAGGATCCGTAAGGTGGAATGACGAGCAAAAGGCGAAAATGTGTCAAGAAAGTCCACCCCATAAGTCTTTGTAAACCCACAGGCAACTAGGTGTGCCTTGTATCTGTCAATGCTCCCATCTGCATTTTGCTTCACTGTGAACACCCACTTACAGCTCACTGTAGATACACCGGTAGGTGCAAGGACAAGACTCCAGGTGCCTCTAGACTGAAGAGCATACATCTCTTCTTCTATAGCTAAGCGTCATCGACTATCCTTCAATGCATCTTGGTAATTCCGTGCAATGTCCACGGCAGATAGTGCAATAGCAAAACTCCTGAATTCACTAGATAGACGATCAAACGAAACCGTGAATGCTATAGGATATGACACGCAGCTACGCTTCTATTTCCGAAACGCAATAGGTAGATCCAAATCACTGGCATCTTCATATGCCCTCTGTGACACAGCCTGCTCAGGTAAAGCATTAGATCCATCATTAGAAATTATATTCTCAGATCATACCTCATGCGAGCTAGATGATGAGCGGTGACCATGAGCAGAAGCAGGCCGACGGGTATAGTGGAGTGGCAATGGTGAAATAGGAACTGTAATAGGAGGTGCGGGTGATGTAGAAAGTGGTGGTGGTGCAGGTGTAGGTGGGAGTGGTGGTGGTGGCGGCATGTATATGGCTTCATCAATGTTAGAGGACACCAATTGATCACCTGTAGGAGAGAAGTACATAACAGACTCAAAAAAGGTGACATCAGCACTAACAAAATATTTCCTACGCAGCGGATCATAACACATGTAGTCTTTTTGTATCCTGGAGTACCGGACGAAAACACACTTGATAGCTCTAGGAGAGAGCTTGCCAATACATGGAGACAACTGGTGGACAAATGCAACCGAGCCAAACACACATGGGGTAAGTGAGAACAATTCCTTTTCAGGAAAAACCAATCTCACCTAAGACAGACGAAGGCATACGATTAATGAGATAACATGTCGTTAGTACGGCATCTCTCCAAAAAGAGTGAGGAACACGACTCTGTATTATCACTTCTCAGAATTTTCACAGACGTAAAAAAGACATTACGAACTTCATTTATGAAATTTATGATAATATTCCCAGCTTAAGATTTATTCTTTAATAAAGACCCAAGACAGACGAGAAAAATCATCAACGATGACAATATAAAACATGTGTCCCTGATGATTAAGAACACAACTAAAACCCCAAATGTCAACATGAAACAACTCAAAATTGGAGCTACTGCTCTGACCCTGACGACTGGGAAAGGTAGACCGATGATGCTTTCCCATCTGACAAGCCTCACATTGAAGTGATGTGTAAGGCAAAACCTGGGGTAAAACACAACATAGTTTCTGAAGCGGTAGATGACCAAAGCACAGATGCCACATGAATGGAGAGACAGGTCTAGTAGGAAGAAAGGAAATTCTAGCATATGAAGTCTGAACAAGGCGACATAGTCCACCCTGCTCATGGTCACACCCAATCACGTTGCCCGTAAGGATGTCTTGAAAAATGAGAGAAGATGGATCAAAAATTGCTCGACAATTTAAATCCTTCGTAATCTGGCTAATGGATAACAAATTCATAGAAAAATCAAGTGCATGCAACACATTCTTGAGATGCATAGAAGGTGTCAAGCTAATCTCCCCTTGACCAGTAATTGGGGAGTGCATATCATTAGAAAAAACCATGGTGCGTCCTGGAGGAACCTGTCGATAGGCTGTAAGTAGACCTCTATCACCACACAGATGATGTGTGGCACCAGAGTCCATAATCCACTCTAAAGTATCGGATCCACTACTGCTAGTGAATGCATAAGTACTACCTGAGGTACTGGTGGATGCAGAAGCAGCAACATCAGAATGACTCTCAGAGGCTGACGATGATGTAACAGGTCCAGATGGAGGGATAATTCCCTCAAACAAGCTATTAGGTCATCAAATCGTTGATCCAAAGAAGAAGCAGATGGAGGTTCAATCTGTTCAGCTACTCCTGCAGAAACAGGAAATCTATGTTTGGAATAGCATGTGTCCTCGGTATGTCCGGAACGATGACAGAAAGTGCATGGTTGGCGAACACGACTCCCTCTGCCTCGAGGTCCACGACCACGAGACTGATGATGACCTCCACGACCTCGAGATGCTGCCATAGCTGAGGCGGTCTGATTGGAAGTAGATGAAGGAACAATAATACGACTCGGTATGTGAAAGGCTTCCTCCATAGGAGGAATAGTAGAATCTGCCAAGATCTGGAAACGCGTTGTCTCGTACTTTGGATCAAGGGCTGCCATGAATACACCAACCATAGTGGCATTCCTGTAGGTGTTCTGCTGCTCAGGAGTAGATGTGAGAGGCATGAAGCTATAGAGCTTCTCGAACATTCCACGTAAAGACGTGTATAATGAGTGTAGAGGCCGTCCATTCTGCTTGATTGTAAAGATGTCATGCCGGAGTTGCAGAATCTTCGTCTCATTCTTTGCTTGTGAGTAGGTAGCAACCAGAATATCCCACATTGCTTTTGCAATGGGCTGATGGAGAATATCATTTGCAATCTTAATTGCTAACGTTCCTGATAGCCAAACCTTGGCGTATGCATCTGCCTCCCATGAGGCGTTAGCCCCAGTTTTCTCAGCAGGCTCTTCCTCAGTAAGAATGTGTTTCTTACCGGTCGACTTCATCATACTCATGAAATGCATTTCCCACAGTTCATAATTCGACCCGTCCATCTTCACAATAGGCGCAAGACCTCTGAAGGTGCCTGTGGATGGAATATCGACCTTGCTTGCTGACATGATGATAATAGAAGACTAGGATTGTAGACTGGAGATATGGTTGTCTACACTGACATTCGCGGGTTCGGTTGCATGTGTAGACTCAAGCAACCAAACCCATAAGGAAGAAAATTCGGCGAGAACCTCTATAACGGCCCTGGCACAAGAGGGCATGAGAGTGGCCTAGGCGGTGATGGTCTAGGCAATATGAAGAGGCCCACGAAGTGGAGGCGCGCGCAGAGGGTCTAGGCGGTGATGGCGCGAAGGGAAGACACGCACACGCATAGGAGGTGATGCACGGAAGGGTGGTGCGACGCGCGAGGGGGTGTGGCGCTAGGAGGAGGCGGCGCACGGAGGGGGCGGCGCATGGAGGATGTGGCGCGCAGAAGGGGGCGGCACGCGGAGGAGGCTTGCGGTGGGGTTAGGGTTAGGGTGCAGGAGCTCCGGTCTAGGACCGCCGCTCTGATATCATGTTGAGAAAATCAAAAGAGTTGTTTATTCCATAAACCCTAGGCTCTCTTATATAGAAGAAGAGCCTATGGGTAAATTACATAAGAGGTCCATAAGGATATAAAAAATATGAAACAGTGCAAATAACATAAATTGTATCTCTACATTCCCTTATTTTCATAAGCCATACTTTTTTTTCTCTTCCTTTTTTTTGCATACAATAGTGACCCGATTGGACCCAAAATCCTTGCTTATTTTTCCAGAATACATCAACAATCCCCTTGAGTTGAAAATCCCCTCTTCTTTTTAAATGGACATCTCCCCCTCTCTTTTCCTTCCTCTTTTTTAAGCACATCTCTCCCTCTCTTTTTTTGAAATACATTAGCATGACCCATCTCCCTCTCTTTTTTTGAAATACATTAGCACGACCCATCGAGCCTTAAACAATATGGCAATCATCCTCATTTTCTCCTCTCTCTCTCTCTCTTAAAAAAGAGGTATTACCCCTATTCTATGACAAAAACATGGCTACGGTTCTAGAAACCCGTGTCAGTGTCACAGTTTCAAGGAGGAGGCCGGAGCATGAGGGCAATGAGGACAATCGAACGTTGCCACACACACAGGGAGTCCGCTACTTCGAGTCGATCGCTTGGGGGGCAATATGAACTTGCCATGGGTGAGATTGTTGAAGCATCACGAGGATGTTGCACTGCCAATAAGGTTGCAAAAGTCGGTAGTCGGTACTCAGTCAGTCGGGTCACTGACTAAGGATTAATCGATACTCGAACAATTAATCGGATTTAGTCAGGCTTTAATCGGCTTTGATTTTTTAAATATATAAGTCATTTTTATACATATATTATAATATATTTACATAGATTTTATATATTTTTTTACTATCATAATGAATCAAAAGAAGCAATTGAATTTAAATAAAACATTAAGCGTATTAGAATAAGTTTGCTTTTAAAAAAGTAAAAAAATGTGATATCTCCAAGCAAAAATTGGTTGACTAGTGGACCTTGTCGGAATTAGTCGGTACTCGGTCGGCTACGCCACTGACTAGACTAGTCGGACCTACTAGTCGGGCTAGTCGGGTGACTTTTACAACCTTGACTGCCATGGGCAAGAGAGAGGAGGTATGGCAATGTTAAGGGCTTGCGCACCACCTCAAGGGCACGATCTGAAGGTGATACATTGTTGTGGTTGCGCTATCATGGAGGTGGGTGCGCCGCCAGGATTGTGGGTGTGCCTTCGACGTGATGGTAGCCTGCAGGTGTCCCTTTCGCGTGCGAAAGGTGCTCGTTTGGAGCACATCTTCACATGCATGTAAGGAAATGGTCTGGAGCGCCACAACCTATGGCTTGGATGGTCTGCATGTGATAAAGTGTACCAGCTTGGATGGTCTGCACATGGATGACCTTGCGATTGGAGTCACATATCGAATAAACTGTTGATGAGGGTGCTTCCCATGCCATGTGGAGGTGGCCTGGAGGTGCACCTATTTGGGCCATCCTGAAGATGGACAGGAGGAGGTGGCGACTAGGATTTGGTGAACCCAAACCGGATGATTCTAGTGGTGCATAACATCAGATTTAGGGTTTCTTGGAGAAACCTAATAGCACATGGCATAAATCTTTGATTCTGATTTTTCAGAAGTTGCAGCATGAAAAATAGTAATGATGTGTCTCAGAATTAGGGTTCTAAAAACCCTAGGCTCTGATACCATGCGCAAAAACATAATGCAGAAGCGATAAACATATCAAGAGCAATAAACATGAAGAAGACAAAAGATTTTTACATGAAAACCTACTCCCTAAGGAGCGGGATGAAATTACAGGAGAACGTCTCAAAGGATGGATTCTTCTATTTCTTTCTCTTAATGGGTAAAGGGGTATGTGACTATTTATATAACCCATCCAAAATACCACCCACCGATGATGTGGGGCTAATTGGATCTTGAAAAAGTTCAATTACCCACCTAAGTCATTCTCCAATACTCATAACGCTCAATGCATTAATTCACACCATTACCATGAACATGACTAAATTCACAAATATATAGATATGTATACATGATGACGTGCAAAAGCATATGAGCGCACACATTCATGTTAATTGTTATCAAATCTACAATATAAAAAAATAAAATTAAACATAAATTTTCACTCAAACATCAATAGTAATGCATGTGTATGTAAATATAGAGAGATAAATAATGAAAAAATAAACCATGTGGTGCAAAATTTTCTTTGAAACTTTTCAATTCCAATAAATTAAATAAACTAATGGGTTCGCAAGCTGAGGACATCGAATGGTTGTTTTCTGCAAAAATCTTATCATAGAAGCATGATACTAATCATGCAAGAAACTAGAAAAGATGTCTCAATCCTCAATCCTTGTATCCTGAACCGTAGGTTTAAGCAACTCACATTGGTTTCCATGCCATTGCAGGGTTCCACATTGAATTCCGGAATCCTTGAATACCAAGCAGGATCTTCTTCCTAATAAGAGGCATACAGATTTGTCAAATTACTAGTATGCCCTCTGAACAGCAAAACAAAAATTACACAACGAAGATACCTCCAATATTTTTACAAAGAGACGCATAGCTTCTGCTGATGTCATATTTCCAAGTCCACTCCAACTGCAAGAAAACACCTTAGAATCTCATAAAGCAGTTAAATAAAACTACTAGACAAGGGTATTTGCAGATCCTACCACGGTGCAAAAGTATTATACATTTTAAACCAACTTGCATAAGACATAGACGTCATCATAACAGAACTCAAAAGGAATGCAAGTTGCTAATATAGTCTTCGAATAACAACTAGCACCCTTGGACAAGTTACAATTTTGCTTCACAAAACCAAGAAAATATTTGATTCCTACTAAAAATGGTGGTAAGGTGCAGTTCGTATTATCTAATTTTATGTTAAAAATATCGTTTCATTATGATTCCTTGTGATTTTCAATTCTAGTAGAATCCATATATTACAGTTTCTGTATGTGCCTTTCGGCTTAGATGCATTTTTTGGATTAAAGGTTGCTTCTTTAATGGGTAATTCCGTGTATAAGGCATCATATCCCCCTATGCAGTGACAGAGAATGAAATATGACTTTTTGATAGCAAGAGGCTTTATCCTTCTTTCCCTTATTTTTTCCTTCTTTCTAAAACCCCATTTCTTCTCCATCATGTAGCATGATGTGCACTCCCTCCCACATCCCATGCATTTCCACCCAAAATATCACGTGATTGATGTGTTTCTCATTCTTATTCTTACCTTTTCTCACTTCCACGTCCCCATTCTTCCCTTTAAAAATATAAACTGTGTTAGTTAGTATAATAACCAACAATCATGTTGTTCCCACAATATGATGATCTGCATCTGCATCCACCAGTCCCACATATCTCCCATATGAAGAGTGAATGTCGATTTCTCAAACTAATCTATACTAAGAAGGCTTTTTACAGCAACCCTCAACAACCACCGATTCACCTTCAACGATGCAATCATGAATCTATTTCATCGTATCTTCTTTCCACACGTTCTTTCAAAAAAAAACTTCTTTCCACACGTCTGCGACCATCCACGTCCTTGTCTCTCCTCCCTCCTCAAAAACCAATCACCTACCATATGCTAATCACCACATATATATTGCCACATTCATCTGCAATGTCTCCACCTACATGTCTCCAACCGCATCCACTTAGGGACGCAACCGGCTATGGATATAGCAGTATCCGTCTAACATCGCATCTGTTTTTAAGAGGATATGGATATGAGTTTTTAATTTTAGAGGATACAGATACGGATATGGATATGAGATTTTATTTTTTGCGGATACGGATAAGGATACGGATATTGTTTTCAATTTTTTTGAGGATATGGATAAGGATATGGTTACATATTTTTTGACGGATACAGATATGAATATCTGCATCGTTGAATCTGTGTTTATATTGTATATACATACATCAACTTGTGTGTGTATCTCCAAATATGTTATAGGATTAGTTGCAATATATTGCATCCGGAGTCATTTTCAATATGAGAAGAAAAATATACATCCCTATATTATTTAGTCATTTGTTATACAATTATTAAACTTAATACAATACTATAGTTTCTTTTTTTATCTTGTTTTTTTGTAGTTTATTAATTTTGATTTAATTAGCTATTAGTTTCAACTTTACCAAAAAATCCAACTAAATGTAAGCATTAGAACTTAGAAGGTGTTTCTTATCCGCAGGATAACCCATTTCCGTTCATAAAATATCTGCATCCGAATCGTGATTATTTGTTTACATATCCGTATTTAAGGATATGGTTTGCAATTTTCAATGTCCGCAATGTATCCATTTCTGTATATGTATCCATATTTAAGATGGATAAGGATATGGTAACACCTATACCCATATCCGTATTCGTCCGTTTGCATCACTACATCCACTCCATTATCCCCCAGCCTTAGCATGCTTGCACCATCAACTTTGCCACGATCAATGTCGAGCCCACAACTTTCAGTCCAGCCCAAACTCGATCTCCTCCATAGTCACTTCCTCACCATCATAACCGTCCACCTTTCTCATGTTGTAGCATCACTGCTAAGTACAATCATGAGTGGCAGAAAAACAACCAATGAGTGGCATCAACCATTGCTTCCCGCACCCTCAACAATTCATTCTCGTCTCCAATGACATCTTTGAACAATGGCACATGACTGTTGCAAGGTATTTATAAAGGAGATATAATAGATGCAGATGTTACCAAGAAGTCTGTAGGATTATATATTCATTTAAATCCTTTTGATATATACTAAATAACCCTCATGAGAAGGGAAACTCGTCAAGAGACAAGTTTCTAAAAGTCGGGGAGAATTAATGGAACCTGCATTATCTAACTTCATGATAAAATATTACCTTATTTTATTTCTTGTTGTACTTTTCAATTATAGTATACTACAAAGATCACAATCTTTAGATGTAACTTTTGGCGTGATGTGTCTTTAGGAGGAAAGATTGCTTCTTCTTTTTAATAGTAAGCCAAATTTGGCAGCTCGGGTTGCTGACTTGTGGATCTATAGAGTTGTTTCATCTCCATTGCCAAAACAAAGGAGGTGAAGCTCCCTACGTGGAAGAAACATTGTATGCACCCCCCTGTTGCACCATACCCTAGCAGAACGGGGAATTTCGTGAAATTTAAATCTCTGATCTGGAAGACCACAAAATCCAAAGAACATGCTTGCTAGATTTCCATTATAAATAACAATACTTACGAAGGTTGCCCCATGTGAAGCTTCTTCAGAAAGCCTTAAAATATGAGAAACCGAGACAAGATATTCCGAGTTAAGTTCAAATCCTTTACAAAGATACGAATAGGTGATCCACGCCCTCTAATAGAGGGCACAAATAAAATACATACTACGTACTCCTAAAGCATGCTTCGTTTTGTAGATTTCACTTCCATCACCGGCCTCTTCCTATACATGATCTTCGGGGGCATCCTTATCCTTCAATTTTATAGTATTCCTCAAGTGAATGATCCACCCTCACAGTGCACATAAAAATTCAAAAGCAGAAGATACCATGAAATATCCTAATAGAGAAGTATAGAAAGATCTTTTAAGTTGTCTATTAATTGCAATTGGAATCAAATTTTAAAAATGCGGTAATCAGATTCGTTCAGATAAGTCATTGCCTTGCTAATATACAGTTAGCAGGGAATATGCGATTTTGTGTAGTTTTACATTTTACACTTTAAAATAAATGGTAATTCATTAATAATCTTTCATATTTTTTCAGCGATATATAATTTCCCAAGGTTCAATGTGCAAATTTAACATATTTGTTAGGGATTTTATCACTTGTGCCCCTCTAAGATATTGCAACATCAGTCATGCCCCTCCTTTCTTTGCAATATTAATTGTGCCCCCGATTTCTTGTTGTTTTATCACTTGTGCTCTTCCGTTACTTTAGATGTCAATGAGTTAAATTTAACCATGGTTTTCTTAAACCATGGTGTAATTATCATGGAAGGCTGTATCCCGATATATCGGCGATATATCGGTATCAACAAGTCACCAATATGTCGCCGATATGGTCGATATCGGTATCGACATGCCATTTTATTCACAATCTCAGTTCGATGTCGGCGATATGGCGTCGATATATCGTATCGACATGGTACAGATATCGATACCAATATCGATATGTCCTTCCATGGTAATTACAAGAGGCATAAACACTCTCCCCGCCCATCCTCCTCCATCGTCCAATGCCCCTCAGGCCTCCTCCTTCGTTGTCCTCGTCAATGCAATGCACGGAACTTCATCGATTTCAGCTGTAGATGGATGTCGACGGGGAGGTTGATGCTTTGATAATGGGGCTCCCTCCTCATTCAGTTGCAGGCGTTTCGTAGGAGGTGCAACAACTTCCTTCCGGCTATTACATGTCTTAGGCATGTCGAGAGAGCTCTGAAGATTTGTCGTCATCTTCGGTAACACGTGTAATAAGGAAGATGGGCTAGAGAGTTTCGATTCTCTGCCAAGGTTTATTTGACTTTTTAGCTCAGAACAAAGGAACTGAAGAGATGTGGTGTTCGCATGGGTTTGCTCCGAAGGTGGGGGAGAAGCATGGAGCTTCGATCACTGTAGTGTGGCCAAAGGTGGTGGGTCATGACTTGTTGAAGGAAAATGAGAGATGCGAAAGGTGAGAGTGGTATGGTGTCTGGCATTTTGTGGCTCAAGCCAGGAGGCGGAGGGGGCGGTGGATTAGGGGGAGGAGAAGAAGGAGAGGGTGGTGGAGGAGCAGGGGGTGTGCTAGATGAGGAGGGGGCGGACGATACAAATGGACCGTTGTAACCTATCTATTCAATGTTATGACCCCGGTGTCCCAAAAGATAATATCCATTTGGAACGCGGATGGACGACAACTAACCTCAAGGGCACAAGTGATAAAACGACAAGAAGTTGGGGGCACTTATATAATTCGACAAGCAATAGTGCTTCAGAATCAAATGACGGCCCTCTTGACGTACATGTTGCAGTTAGAGATGATGCAAACAAGCGTAACTCTAACTAGGAGTTCATTTCTTTTTTTAGCATAGATTAAAAATAGAAACTTGGGATTTATATTATGTTATAAACTCATTATAATCTTTTGTCTAGACTTTCAGTTTAGCACAACACAAGCAATATAGAAGTATGCCAGTAGTGTTTGTTACTTCGCATAGAAAACTTACACAAAAAAAACTTTTACTTGCTATAGATATATGGATATTTGTTTGATAACAGGGCCTTCCTAATATTATTACAATGTTTTTTATTATATTGCATATGTTTGAATACTGAGACTAACTCAAGGCTATGTCTCGCCTCAATTACAGGAAAACCATCTCATTCCGTTTTTCATTTTTTAAAACATTGATCACCTCAGGGGTGGTCTATGGCATCTTCCACAAACATGGATATATAAATGTTTTTTTAAAAGACATGCATGACCTTTCTAGCTATGGAAGCAAGATGCATCTTCACATTAAAATAATCTTTCTCTCAATCATATATGGTGAAGAAGTGTCATTTACTGCATCCAACCCACTGATCAGATTTGACTTTACGTCTAAAATAAAGGTGGTTCCTACTACAAAATCAGACACTATTTGGGCTACTTTTTTAGGCAAAAAGGGGCATGCACCCAAAATGTTGCACGCCCAAAAACATATTTAACTTCACATCCACCCCACTGCTCATATTTGGCTTCACGTCTAAATCAACCAATATCACAAGGCAAGATGGTTCCTAATACACAATCTGACGTTATTCAGCCTAATTTTCAAGCATCGTCTGCTCTTAATTTCGATATTCATAAGCAATCTTGATGAATGCTCACCGACATTTCAAATCATTCGCGGGATAATAAGACAAGTACAATCAAATTTTATTTTTAAAAACAGATATTAAGCAGGCAATTACAACGAGCACAAAACCTAACCTGTTCCACTTGCTCTGCTCCACCGGATTCCATGCCTTGGGCTTTGGCACGGTACACGGCCCCGACGTAGCCTGCACTCACGCAAAAAAAACTCAATTTCCAGATTCCAAAACCGTGATTCAACCATGACATCCCGACAGATTTACATCTCACTCCTTCCACACATTCAAAACACCCAAATTCCCACACAGATCTACAACAAACCCTACAGAACTTGCACGCAAACACACAATCGTGAAAAAAATCCACCCAAATCCGGCAGATCCACCGTCAAACAACGAGAACACGGACGCAAAACCGTCAATCGGCACCTGCTGATACAATCCGTAAAGCAGAAGGGCGGAATCGTTGGAGAATCTGGAGAGGGCGGCAGCAGGAGCGGGATCCCGGGATCCGCCGAAGCCAGCGTACGCGGCGGCGGCACGGAAGCGCTCGGGGTAGGCAGGGCCGGAGCTCGCCCTCGCCATTGGAGAAAGCGAGGAGGAGAGGACAGGAGTGAGGGATCCGATCGCACTACCTCGAGCTGTAACCGCCCCGAGGGGGTCTCTTTTTCGGGGTTTGGAAGACGGATCGGGGCGACGTCGGCGAGCGAGGAGGAGTCGATTTCCGCAGGTGGGGGGAAATGGAAAGGGCTGAGTCACGGGTCGATTTTGGTCGGGGTGCGGTGCGCGTGCGGAGGAAAACGGAAAGGGTCGAGTTCACGACTCGATTTCCGCGGGGGAGATTCCAGGGTCAGGTCATTCTTTATTTAATGTTTTAAAAATCGAAATTGTACACTAAATCGAATATCTTGTCAAAGAGTTTTTATAGGGTGGATCACGAGATCAAATCAATTCAATTGGATGATTATGATCATCTTTTACAATCGAATTAAACTAAATCGATAAGCAAAAAATGTTGAGTAGTTAATTAAATCGGAATGATTCAAAATATGTACACAATACACGCTCAAGTACGGTTATCTTATTTTATACATAAAATATTTTCTTACCTGTACAATATTAATTTTTAGTTGTATAAATAAAATATCTAAATAAATACTCAACGGCGTATAATAATTTAGCTATATTTTTTATCAAACCCTTTGAATAAGTTGATGTAGAGTAGTTGGTTAGTACTCTTTGATGAGTAACTAGAAGTCGTGAGTTTGTCGCCCAATCATTGTTATCAATATTTAAAATAATTCAAATTTGAATTTTAGTTAAATCAGGTTGTGTATAGTCGATTGAACCGATGGTGGGACCAAAAATACACCAACTCGAACCAAACCTGCAGTGGTCCAGGACCGGTTGGCATGTCTGGTTTAGGTTTGATAACATTATTTTTTTGTCTTTTGGATTCAGATTCGGAACTAGAATCAAGTCCTCTTTTTATCATATAACAAGATTGATTGTGTGAAAATTTATTGGGTTTACGAATGGATATGTGTGATCACTTCCACCTTAAATCGTGTCTATAGTAGATGTGTAATTACTTTTGTTATTCTTCAGAGATGATTTCATGTTTTGTCTACGTTTTCTTGGGGTGCATTTATTATAGGAGGGAGAAGATACTTTGTTGAAAAAAAATTGCTCGTGAATCTTATGCTCCTTCCATGTGACAACATTTACAAGAAGAGATAATTACAACACAACTATAGCTCACAATTCATGTGGAATTTGAGTAAATGATTCCTGGCATTTGTCAGCAGCAAAGCAAAGCTTTCATGCGTGAAGAAAGACTTTTTACAGGAAGAAGTAACATTCCACAGAATTTTATAGTTATCTTTAACATGTTGCTCACGTGCATGCTTTCATAACATGTAACTAAAAGAATTTATTATTTAAAAATTACTTAATAATATAATTTAAATTTATAAACATGTATTACAGTCTATTTTTCGTAAGATCGAGAATCCATCATTGGTTATCAAATTCTAGATCACGTTGCGGAGATATTGCATCAAAATAAGAGGCGCATTAAGATGAAAGTAAATATGTGTTCGTAATTAATGTTTATATTTTTAAAGAATGTGTAATTACTATTTCTTTGTCTTTTAGTATTTCGATGTACATATTCCTTTTGATACAGAATGTCCATCGAGAAGTAACTTCGGATCAGTGGAGGGAGGTTATTACTATTGGATGAGTGATGATTTCATGGTAAGTATAAATTTCAAATAATTGTATGTTTATCTATATTAATAATTAAAAATTTTATGTGATAATGGCTAAGAACACCTTGATAGTGCAAAGAACTTCAAGTCCGCGCATAAGATGGGTAGAAAAATACAAATCTATTGTATGACAAATTCATAAGTTGTTAGAATAAATTTAGCTTCATTTTTTTAATTATATGTACCTTATATGTACTCCTGTCTTTGTAGTACGGAACATAACCGAGAGCCTATTGGAATTGGAATCTTTGAGCTATCAAAGACTCCTGATTTAAGAGGAGAAGTTCGGTGAGTGGATGATCCATATGCCTTAATTCATGTAAATAAATCTCATTTTATTAATATTAAATTTGCTCGACTTCTTGTTTTTTAAAATTTATGTAGAAAGACAAGATTAGACTCGCCTCCACTGGCTCTCTAAATAATATTGTTACAAGTCAGGTATTGTTATCTACTGATGATTCCTACAAGCCACAAGCCCTGAACATTTTATTATACGTATGTTTTGCGAAAAATATGGAGCTACCATCATTACATGGTACAGATCCAAGGCTAACGAATATGGAATGTCCTCGTATTAGACAAACTGGAAGAGAGAGTTGCAATTGACTATTACAAAATCGGAAGATGAAATGTCGATACCAGAAGAATGAAGACTAAATGTTAATGCGAGATGATATAGCAATATTTTTTGGATTTATACAGCATCAACAACGAAGTGGTATCCTCTGCGATAATGATGAAGAAACAAGAAAGATGGAAACAAATAGGAAAGGTGTCACTATTTGGTATAATGTTATTTTGTTGTAAACACACTTATTTAAATGTTGGGAACACTCTATCTATTTCATGTTATTTATTTATTAATATTTTACTAGTAATAATGCTTTTTGTTGTAATATACCCGGAATATCGATATTATATGTGGATCTTTCAGTACATATGTTTCCTCTAATTCGTATTGTGCATTGTTGGGTTTTGAATGTACATAGTCTTATATGAAAATATATTTATTGCAATTGCATTTTATTTTTTTTAAAGGAGTTCGTTGTACAACTATCCCTTCCTCTATATACAGGGAATGGTTACAATCGTCCACGTGTTGGACTTGTAAGCCCTTAACAACTCGTTAATGCAAAAAGTTATTGTTTTATCGTGTCCATATTAAAAGAATGATTGCGAATGCATTTAATATTAAGGTCCCTTTGTACAATTAGGATTATGTGTCGTGGTCATTTTCAATATCACGTATTTGAGAGGACACAATTGTCTTAACGTGTGATATTCAATAATCTCTAAATACTAATTTCCAACTAACTTCTTGATGTACGTCCGCTAAATATGATTTGTGATTTAGAAGTGTCGGAATAGTCAAATTAAAGAGTTGACTTGATGAGGATGAGACAAATTAAGATATGAATCGTAACCGTCACGATCAGGCACATCCTTTGACCGGAGACAGATATACATCTATATACCTGAGTATGCACATTTGATAGACCAACAGGGTGGTGGCATAACCAAGGTTCATATATCGGTGAATTGGCGTGCATATGAATACATATGAGAAGTATGATCTCTCAAAAGAATCATACATGCTCATAATTGATAAACCGGGAGATAGAGTTTACCCGTGAGATATTTTGGAGTTAAACATTTTGTTTATGAAATAAGACACAAATTTGATATATTAATACTTGCTTTTGAAAAGTATATGATTAATATTGTCCCTCAATTATATATGATTAATATTGTCCCCCAATTATATAGTGAGATATGTTCTGAGAAAAGACAATCAAACAAGGGTTTGAACTTCGAATAAATCAGCGTCTTCTTGTATAAAGGATGAATAAGTATTAAGAATACACAGGGTTAAATATATCTTGATAAATCATCTACCATGACACTTTTATTCTGAGGGAATGATGAAATATGGTGGATTTTAGTGGCTCTGTTTCTTAGCTTAATGATTTGAGAGTTAATTTAATTAAGTCTCATCTCATTTAAAACCAATATCCAATGTCCAATTTTAATTTCAATATCCAAATGTTGGAAGTGAAATAATGATGGAAATGGAAATAAACACCTTCATTGAGCTCATTTTCCAAACTCCAAATGATTTAAACTTTAATTACAAATGGTCAAGGAAGCTGGATTTAGCTCATTGATAGTTTCCCTAGCTATTGGAGAATGTAATGCATTTCATTTAGCTCATTTAGAGAGTGAATTATTTCAACTCTAGCTCAACATATGTGATACATATTCACTAAAAATGGTATAAATCATGAAATTAGCTAATTATCTGAATTTCAAATCACCATACATGGATAATATGATCTCCAACAACATTGTCTTTAAGTGTCTGAGATTTCTGTTCATGAGTCCTATTTGGATTACGACACATACTTAATGATATCAATAATACAATAATAATTGTTATAGGATTTTTATCAATTGGCATTTAAGATATTGCAATTTCAGTTATGCCCCTCCTATTTGGGAATATCACTTGTGCCCCTAACTTCTTTCTTCGTTATCACTTATGCCATTCCGTCAGATTAGTTGTCAAAGAATTAAAATAGCCATGGTCTATTTAAAACATGTTGTAGCTAAGAGGAGAATTATGGTCAGAATAAGATATCTTCCTCCTTTCCCTCTAACCCCACAAGATCGACCTCCTCTCTTTATGCTATCGTACGCAGTCGTCTCCTCCCCGGGGGCCTTCTCGAGAATGGGGCTCCTGATGCTGAATGACCTCCATGATAGTAGCAAAAGCGCAAGGGGTACGACATAGGGTCGGGACTTAGACAAAATCGGGAGGGGCAATGCAGACCTAGATGAGGCAGGGTTGGGGAGGAGGATGGGCTAGAGGAGCAGATTGGGGAGGAGGGGCGGGACTGGGAGGAGGAGATGGCAGAGGGGCTGGAGGGGGGATGCTGGGTAGGAGGGGTGGAGGGGGAGGGCTGGGGATGAAGGATATTGTGGAATCCTCAAGCGCATCACGGAAGCGTGTCGATCGCATCGTATGCAATCGGAGCAACTAGTCGCACTAGATGCTAGATGCAGCGGAAATTAAAATTTTTAAAACTTAAAGATGAAACCACATGATCACGAGAACACTTCTCGGATCGTTTCATCAAACCACAAAGTATAAGGAATACCTCTTGAAGCGTGGTTGTGATCGTGAGATCCCAAAGTAGAGATCCTCCTATCTTAAGTCCGATCCACGAAGAACGCACTTGCGGGCGCGATGATGAGTCACGTTCCTTCCCGCAATCCTCGATGAAGATCCAAGCGATGGCTCCCCCGATTTCGTAAAACGAAATCCGTCGTCTTCCTTTAGAGTAAGCAACTCCAAAGAAGATGGAGATCCACGAGTCGTCGAAGGCGAAAGCCGAGAGTCTCTCCTTTCTCAACACAAAGTGGACGTCCACTTGATGAAGAAGAGAAAGAGAGAGTGCGAGAATGAGAAAGAGAGAGAGAGAGTTGTGTCCTTGCACAACTCTTAATGATGTACCATGGAAGGCTACCCTAGCCCTCCTTTTATATTAGTTTAGGATCCAATGGATCTCAATCCATGGGACACATGGATCCAAGGGCTATGCTTGGTCCATGCTAAATCAATGGCTATGATTGTTGTTGGTTAAAACCAACAACATTTATTTAAATTAAAAAATGTTGCAACATTATCAACATAATTTAATTTAACATTAACTAATTAAGAGATAATGTGATAAATAAAAATGGAGTCAACCAACCTCCCTAAAATTGGGGGGCGTCACCCATGAACAATTCATGGGTGACGCCACCTATGGAGGGTGGTCAATTTTGGCTCCCTTTTATTTATCTTATTATTCCTTAATTAATTTTGTATTCACCAAATTAATTCCCAATTAATTTGTGGATATTTCAATCATGCCATTGAATATTATGCGAATCATATTCACAACCCAAACTAATTAGTAAATTGCATTTCCAATTAATTAATAAATGTGAATCCAATCCACATTATTAATTAACAAATGCTATTTACATAAATTCTCTCTCTTGTATATGTATATTATAAATCATATTTATAACACACATATATCATGGATAGTGTTATCCACATTCTCTTAATCCTTGATAATTAAATCCCATTTAATTATCTTAGATAATCATTTTCACAATATGAAACATATTCATATTTAAGCTTGATAATTAAATCTCATTTAATCATCAAGTCCTTGCTTGGATATTTCATCAAAAGAATTATTCTTGAACCCTTTCAAGAATAATGTGCTTTCTCCGCAGATACTTGGAGATAAGGACAGGGCGATTATTATTCCACGTATAGTGACTTGGATGTTGAGATCTCGTCTCAAATCCAGATCGTACGAACCTCCCACAGATGCTTGATTAAATCAAGACCGCAAATCCAATCTTCTCATTGAATCTGAATCTCATTCAGATCAATGTCCAACACTTGGACTAAGATCAGATTGCTTCTCTACTGGAAGGAGTCACTAAAATCCAGACCTGTTTCATCACTCCCTCGGAATGGAAGCGTCATGGATATACAATCGTTTATGATCACATCACCCTTCAGGTATTCCCAATACCTGTACATCCTGCATACTGGAAGACCCATGGTCAACCCGAAGATCAAGATCTATTTTACACTGTCTTCTTCAGGGTTTGATCACCAAGTTTCTCATTTGATCATTGGGATTTGGTATCGATCATATACTTTCCAAAAGCATATATCATACCTAGGTCTTGATCATATACTTTCCAAAAGTATATATCAAACCTACAAATTCAGTCAAGCTTCCAAAGCAAGACGACCGTGCACGGAATTTGATTCTTCCCAATATCTCATGAGTGAGCTCATGTCTTCCGGTTCAATAGTGAACCTGTATGATCCCTTTGAGAGATCGTATTACTCATATGCCTTTATATGCACACCAGCTCGCCGGTGTATAGACCTTGGTTAGGTCATCAACCTATTGGTCTGCCAAATGTACATACTCAGACATATAGCAATACATCTGTCTCCGGTCAAGGATGCGTGCCTATGCTGTGACAGCATTCAACATAGGACTTTGGTTATCTCGATCTCGTTAAGTCAACCCATTGACCTAACTAATCTGACACCTCCGAATCTCTATTCCTATGCAGAGGACCTACATCAAGAGGTCGGTCAGATATCAGCCTATGTGAGAAAGGATTGTCATCTCCTACTCAGGCTGGAGATCACATCTTAACAATCATTTGACGGTGCTTGATGAGTCCTCAATCTAACTCTTTAGATATTCATCCAAGCACCAGCTTCTATGATTCAATAATTGAATCAACAGCTGTATGATCATTAAGATAGCCATGGTACATAACCCTAATTGTACAGAGGGACCTATTATGCAAATTATTTATTCTTTATTTCAGATCAGGGAATGATATTTGCAATAACATTTATTGCATAATGGCTCGCCGTGGGCTCACATGTCCAACAATCTCCCACTAGCCCAAAGAGCCATTAATGGGCTAATCATTTAAACCCACACTCATGTGACAATCATAGGCTATTTAGAAATAGCTAGGTAAGCTGATCAGTCACTCTGTTCCCGCGAGACTACGCCAAGTCCTTTTACGGCACTTGCATATCCCTAGGTAACAGTGCTCGCATCCAATACGAATGTTGCATCTAATGCAACCAATACTCAATCTTGACAAAGAAATTATAGTGTCCTTGACACTATTGCTCAGTAATTGTTATAACCAGTATATCCATAATCCTTATCAGAATACCCTTATTCCGGGAGATCACTATCTCTCAAGGTATCCACAGTTAAGACCTTTTAGATCTCTATCTATAAAGTCTTAAGCTCTTGAAGATAAGACTGAAGGATATTGAGAATCCTCAAGCGCATCACGGAAGCGTGTTGATCGCATCATATGCGATCGGAGCAACTAGTCGTACTAGATGCTAGATGCAGCGGAATTTAAAAATTTTAAATACAAAGATGAAACCACATGATCACGAGAACACTTCTCGGATCGTTTCATCTAACCACAAGTATAAGGAATACCTCTTGAAGCGTGGTTGCGATCGTGAGATCCCAAAGTAGAGATCCTCCTGTCTCAAGTCCGATCCACGGAGAATGCGCTTGCGGGCACGATGATGAGTCGCGTCCTTCCCGCAATCCTTGATGAAGATCCAAGCGTCGAAGGCGAAGCAAGATCCTCTCTTCTTCAATAATCAAAGTGGACGGCCACTTGGAGATTGAGAGAGAGACCACACACGAGAATTAGAGAGAGAGAGAAGTTGCCTTTCACAACTCTAGATGATGTACGATGGAGAGGCTACCCTAGCCCTCCTTTTATACTAGTTTAGGATCCAATGGATCTCAATCCATGGGACACATGGATCCAAGGGATATGCTTGGTCCATGATAAATCAATGGCTAGGATTTGTTGTTCAATAACAACAATTTAAAGATAATTAACCAAGAGATAATATAACAAATGAAGTGGAGTTAACCAACCCCTAAAAAGGGGGGGGCGTCACCCATGAACTCTTCATGGGTGACGCCACCCATGAGGGTGGTTATTTTCTCCATTTTATTTATTATATTATTCCTTGATTAATTACAATAAATATCCACCAAAATAATTCCAAAATTAATTTGTGAATATTTCAATCTTGCCATTGAAAAATATGTGAATCATATTCACAACCCAAACTAGTTAGTAAATTACATTTCCAATTAATTAACAAATGTGAATCCAATTCACATTATTAATTAACAAATGCTATTTACATAAATTCTCTCTCTTATATATATGTATATTATAAATCATATTTACAACATACATATATCATGGATAGTGCTATCCACATTCTCTTAATCCTTGATAATTAAATCTCATTTAATTATCTTAGATAATCATTTTCTCAATATGAATCATATTCATATTTAAGCTTGATGACTAAATCATATTCAATCATCAAGTCCTTGCTTGGATATTTCATCAAAAGAATTATTCTTGAACCCTTTCAAGAATAATGTGCTTTCTCCGCAGATGCTTGGAGATAAGGACAGGGCGATTGTATTATTCCATGTATAGTGACTTGGATGTTGAGATCTAATCTCAAATCCAGATCGAACGAACCTCCCACAGATGCTTGATTAAATCAAGACCGCAAATCCAATCTTCTTATTGAGTCTGAATCCCATTCAGACCAATGTCCAACACTTGGACTAAGATCGGATTGCTTCTCTACTGAAAGGAGTCACTAAAATCCAGACCTGTTTCATCACTCCCTCGGAATGGAAGCGTCATGGATATACAATCGTTTATGATCACATCACCCTTCAGGTATTCCCAATACCTGTACATCCTGCATACTGGAAGACCCATGATCAACCCGAAGATCTAGATCATTTTTATACTGTCTTCTTCAGGGTTTAATCATTAAGTTTCTCAATCTTGGTCATTGGGATTTGGTATCGATCATATGCTTTCCCAAAGCATATATCATACCTTCAAATTCATGTCATGCTTCCAAAGCACGACGACCATGCATGGAATTTGATCGGTCCCAATACCTCATGAGTGAGCTCATGTCTTCCGGTTCACAAGTGAACTTGTATGATCCCTTTGAGAGATCATATTGCTCATATACCCTTATATGCACACCAGCTCGCCGGTGTATAGACCTTGGTTAGGTCATCAACCTATTGGTCTGCCAAATGTACATACTTAGATATATAGCAATATATCTGTCTCCGGTCAGAGGATGCATGCCTATGCTGTGACAGCATTCAACATAGGACTTAGGTTATCTCGATCTCGCTAGGTCAACCCATTGACCTAACTAATCTGACACCTCCGAATCACTATTCCCATGCAGAGGACCTGCATCAAGAGGTCGGTCAGATATCAGGCTATGTGAGAAAGGATTGCCATCTCCTACTCAGGCTGAAGATCTCTACTTGACAATCATTTGACGGTGTTTGATGAGTCCTCCATCTAACTCTTTAGATATTCATCCAAAACACCAGCCTCTATGATACATTTAATGAATCAAAAGCTATATGATCATCAAGCTGGCCATGGTACATAACCCTAATTGTACAGAGGGACCTTATAGTGCATTCATTCATATAATTTCAGAAAGGGAGTGAAACATCAATAACTTTTATTGATAAACTTTAAATATTACAATAACATTTATTGTAAGAATGGTTCGCCCAGGGCTCACAAGTCTAACAATCTCCCACTAGCCCTCAGAACCATTCAGGTACAATCCGTAAACCCATACTCATTACATGCTGGTCAAAAACCTTCTGTGTCAGAGGTTTGGTAAGAGGATCAGCAATGTTGTCGGCAGAGGCCACCTTGGTGATGATGATATCACCACGCTTTTGAATCTCCCGAATGATGTGGTATTTCCTTTCCACGTGCTTGCTCTTCTGATGGCACCTGGGTTCCTTTGCTTGGGCAATGGCTCCAGTGTTATCGCAGAGTAACGGGACGGGAGTATCAGAGGAAACTACGCCAAGCTCCAGGATGAACTTGCGTAACCACACCGCCTCCTTTGCAGCATCCGATGCGGCAATGTATTCGGCTTCTGTTGTTGAATCTGCCGTAGTGTCCTGCTTCTTGCTTCTCCAGCTCACAGCACCACCGTTCAACAGGAATACAAACCCTGATGTCGACTTTCGATCATCAATATCTGACTGGAAGTCTGAATCTGTATATCCCAAGACTTGGAGATCACCATCCCCATAGACCAAGATGTAATCTTGCGTCCGTCTTAGATATTTGAATATGTTCTTTACTGCATTCCAGTGTTTCTCTCCATAGCAGGATTGGTAACGGCTTACCACTCCCACTGCATGGCAGATGTCTGGCCTAGTACACATCATGGCATACATCAAGCTTCCTACGGCTGATGCATAAGGGCATCCAGCCATGGCCTTCTTTTCCTCAACACTTTGAGGAGCCATCCCTTTGGACAGATGGATACCATGTCCTAAGGGGAGGAATCCTTTCTTTGAACTATCCATGCGGAATCGTTCAAGAATCTTCTTGATGTATCCATGTTGTGATAATCCCAATATTCTCTTTTCTCGGTTTCTGAACAACTTCAGGCCTAAGATGTAAGAGGCTTCTCCAAGATCTTTCATCTCGAAGGTATGGGATAGCCAAATCTTCACACTGGTCATCATTCCTGTATCATTCCCAATGATAAGGATATCATCTACATAAAGCACGATGAACACAATGGCTCTCCCACTAAGCTTCTTGTACACACAAGGTTCATCAGGGTTTTGCACAAAATCATAACTCTTTATGGTTTCGTCAAATCTGATGTTCCAGCTACGAGAAGCTTGTTTGAGCCCATAGATGGATTTCTTCAGCTTGCATACTTTACCGTCCTCAGCTATGAAGCCCTGGGGCTGCTCCATATAGATATCCTCCTCGAGGTATCCATTGAGGAAAGCCGTCTTGACGTCCATCTGTCAGATGTCGTAGTCAAGAGATGCAGCTATAGCCAGCAGTGTCCTGATGGACTTAAGCATGGCCACAGGAGAGAATGTCTCATCGTAGTCGATGCCTTCTCTCTGTGTGTAGCCCTTGGCTACGAGCCGTGCTTTGAAAGTCTCTACTTTCCCATCAGGTCCCCTCTTTCTCTTGAAGATCCATTTACACCCAATGGGTTTTACCCCTCTAGGTGGATCCTCTAGGGTCCATACACCATTCTTATGCATGGAGTCAATTTCTGACTTCATTGCTAGCATCCATCTATCCATGTCATGATCCGCAAGTGCTTCATCATATGAAGAAGGATCATTGTCAGTCTCACCTGACACATGGAATCCATACCTTTCAGGTGGTGCAACCACCCTCGAACTCCTTCGAAGAGGTATGGGTGTTTCATCTTCATTTATCTCTTCAGTTTCTGGTTCAGGAATCTCAGAATCCTCAGGGGATTCAATGAGCTCCTCTACTTCATTCTTGTCTTGACCTTTAAGGAAATCATCCTCCAGAAATTTCACATCCCTAGAGACAAAAACCTTTCGGGTCTCAGGGTCATAAAGTTGGTATCCAATACCATCTTTAACATACCCAATGAAGTAGCACTCACGAGTGCGGGATTCTAGCTTACTTGCGTCCACGTTCTTCGCATGAACCAAGCATCCCCAAACCCTCAAGTGTTTAACACTAGGTTTGGTTCCATACCAGAGCTCATGAGGAGTCTTTGGTATAGACTTGCTAGGAATTTTGTTTAGGATATATATTGCAGTCTCTACTGCATATCCCCAGAAACTAAGAGGTAAATGTGCTTTACTCATCATTGAACGGACCATGTCCATGATGGTCCTGTTGCGTCTTTCAGCAACACCATTAAGTTGGGGAGTTCCAGGAGGAGTGAGATTGGAGACAATTCCACTCTCTTTAAGGTATTCCTTGAATTCATCTGAGAGGTACTCACCACCTCGGTCAGATCGAATCCGTTTAATCTTCCTGTCAGCTTGGTTCTCAACCAAAGCCTTAAACTCTTTGAACTTTTCAAAGGTTTCAGATTTATGACGTAGCAGGAAGATAAACCCATATCGCGAATGGTCATCGATAAACGTCAAATAATATCGATATCCATTTCTAGTCGCAGTATTGAAGGGACCACATACATCAGTATGTATTAGGTCGAGAATACCCTCGCATCTCGTAACCTTGTTACGAAAAGGTGTTCTGGTCATTTTACCTCGAATGCAGTGTTCGCAGGTAGGTAAAGATTGAACCTGTAGAAAATCTAAAGGTCCATCCTTTATCAATCTATTGATCCTATCAACAGATAAATGACCAAGCCTGTGATGCCAAATCATGTTTGAATGATTTCCATCCTCCCTGGATCTCTTGGGGTTTTTATTATTAGTGGTAGTAACATTCATGACACATTCATCAATGCACAATTCATAGAGTCCACCAGAAGTCAAAATACCATCCGCAATATATTTATCATAACGGTTTATGATTAATTTATTACAGAAAATGAAGGAATATCCATTTCTAACTAACTTAGATACAGATATTAAATTCCTTCTGACTTCAGGTACATAAAGACACTCTTTAAGTACTAGGACTCGACCACTAGATAACGATAGTCTGCACGTCCCGATGGCGACTGCTGCAACACTTGCATCAGATCCCATCTGGATAACTATCTCCCCATGCTCCAGATTCCTAGTTTCCTGAAACAAATGCAATGAATTGCATACATGAACAGAAGCACCAGAATCTACAACCCAACTTCCTTCTCGCCCAACGAGAAAGCTAGTTTCAATGATGAAAGTAGATTTCATACCTGCTGGGGCTTTACCTTTGTCAGTGGACTTCAGGTAATCTGGGCAGTTACGACGCCAGTGCCCCGGCTTCTTGCAGTGGTGACAGACATCGGTCTTTTTCGATGTCATCAGCGTGGAAGCACTGGAAGATGAACCAACTCCTTGATTCTTCTTCTTTCTCTTCGAGGCTGGGCCCTTCTGAGAACCTTGCTTCCGCCCGCGCTTTCCTCTCACCTGTGCAACCATTGCACTAGCAGAGGGGCCGTCCTTCTTCATGACGTCTTCAGCAGACTTCAATGCAGCTAACAGCCCAGCGTTTGTGAAATCACCTTTGTTCATGTGGTAAGACACAACAAAGTTGTTGAAAGACTTAGGGAGCGACAGGAGAATGAAATCAGCTTGCATTTCAGAATCCAAGTATGCTCCCAGGGTTTCCAGCTCAGAGAGGTACCCAAACATTTTGAGTACATGTTCTCTGACAGAGGTCCCTTCCTGCATCTTGCAGCGAATAAGCTCTTTCATCACATTATAACGCTGTGTGCGGTTTATGTCACCGAACATTTCTTTCAGATTCAGCATAATCTCTTGGCAATGGTTCATTTCCACATGTTGCTTTTGAAGCACATTGGACAATGACCCAAGGATGTAACACCTTGCCAGATTATGGTCATCATCATATTTATCATTATATGATTTGTCTTCATCAGTCTCAGGGTTTGCTATCTTGTCCTTGCTGAGCACGTAGGAGATGCGCTCTGCAGAGAGAACAAGATCCAAATTTCGGATCCAATCCGAATAATTTGGTCCGGTCAACTGGTTGACCTCCAGAAGCCTGCTAAGTGGGTTCATGGACTTCATTTTCTGAAATTAAGAATGCACTATATTAGAATAATTATATATTCATTTTAAGAATAATTTGATTAAGGCATTTTAAATCAAATTTGTCTTGCTAGGTCAACTTTGAAAGATTATTCCCTAATTGTCTTTCAAAATAAGAGATATACTTACTGCTATATCTCAAGCAAGATCTGGGATCTCCTTTCCTATCTTTGTCACATCCCAATAATATGAGAACTTGCGACTCCGATAAAAAGAAGCGGGAACTCATTCCGCCTTTGCAAGTCCAACTTGCATTCCCAATTCGGTCTTTAACACCCGGGCCCACCACCCCTAAGATGATGTTGACCCGTTGTTAATTGAACCAACCGTCAACAGGATTAGAACTCGCTATGCGCAATCCAATATCGCCCCAATAATATGAGGACTCGATATTGGGGTCACTACGCATACGGCCTTACTCTTTCGAGAAGCAAAGAGCCCGATCCAGATGCGCTTGCATACAGGAGCTGTCACTTCGGACAGGCGTCTCCTACATACAATCCCTGGCGACGGAAACCCTTCGCCTTGACGGGAGACCATGGATGTCACTTATGTGATCCTCCACCTCATATTCAAATTATATAATTAATTATTGTGAATCATATTCACATAATTAATTCTTCCAAGGGAAATACACATCTATTCAAAATAGAGTGTTTAATGGATATAATTAATTTAATCACATTAAATTAATCATTTATCCAATCATCAACAAACATGTCTTTTACTTGAATAGTAGGTATATTCTCAAAATACGTATTATTCGAATTTTAATAATTAGAAAAATACATACTGTCTGTCTCCGGTATTATACAATCCCTACCCGCTGTCATGGCCAGTACCGACGAGAGTGGGACGGACCACATACGTTGCAACCCGCGACCCCAATGCTCTCCGACTAGGCACCACATCCGCCTCGGGAAAGGATAATACTAGATAGACCATCATGTACTTTGAGATGTTCATCGGTTTTTCAACCGAAAAATTATACCATATAATATAAATCAAAACATTTTTGATTATAAGGAGATTTGCTAGACAAATCCCCGAATCCTATTCAAGCAAAAGGGTTTTTCATGTAAAAGTTGTCCTACAACTATTGTAGGATAAACTATAGTTTTCATGAAAGCAATGTTTGTTGATGAAACAATGATCAAGATCTAATATCTCATCATTGTGGTTTAGGCAAGTGTCATTCAATGAAATAATTATTTCTTTAAATATTTCACAAATATTTATCACTAATTATTCCAGAAAATTAACCATTAATTTTCATAATTAAATGACATATCACAAGGTTCAAGATCAAAATTGTTAATTTCCAGCAGTGACCCCCAATCACTAAAATTAACATATCTTGATGAATTTAAATCCAAAAAATGCAAACTCAGTTTCCAAAGATTGCCTATTTGATTTATTAAAGAACCCAAGTGATAACTCACGCATTTCAAGGCGAATTAAAACCGTAATCAACTCATTAATTACGTTCAAATCCGCAGTTCCCGCAACAGTGGATATAGTCATATTCAAAAGGCCATATCTTGAGCAAATAAAGTCCAAATTTAGTAAACTCAAGTCCTATGGTTTCCTTGTTTAATGGGGAACAAAATCCAATTGAAATTTTCGTGTTTAAACATTTTAAACAGTACGGAAAAAAATCAATTAGACAGAGGTGCGAAAAACCGAAATGCAGCAAGCGTTTCGCAACCCTTTCAAGAACCAAATCGTCTAAGGTGTATGGATCATATCCAAAACCTTATTCAACCTGGCTCTGATACCACTTGAAGGATATTGAGAATCCTCAAGCGCATCACGGAAGCGTGTTGATCGCATCATATGCGATCGGAGCAACTAGTCGTACTAGATGCTAGATGCAGCGGAATTTAAAAATTTTAAATACAAAGATGAAACCACATGATCACGAGAACACTTCTCGGATCGTTTCATCTAACCACAAGTATAAGGAATACCTCTTGAAGCGTGGTTGCGATCGTGAGATCCCAAAGTAGAGATCCTCCTGTCTCAAGTCCGATCCACGGAGAATGCGCTTGCGGGCACGATGATGAGTCGCGTCCTTCCCGCAATCCTTGATGAAGATCCAAGCGTCGAAGGCGAAGCAAGATCCTCTCTTCTT
Organism: Ottelia alismoides; assembly: GCA_037367405.1. Taxonomy (NCBI): domain Eukaryota; kingdom Viridiplantae; phylum Streptophyta; class Magnoliopsida; order Alismatales; family Hydrocharitaceae; genus Ottelia; species Ottelia alismoides. The sequence goes on from JAZKJV010000393.1 coordinate 57,451, forward strand.
CAATAATCACAGTGGACGGCCACTTGGAGATTGAGAGAGAGACCACACACGAGAATTAGAGAGAGAGAGAAGTTGCCTTTCACAACTCTAGATGATGTACGATGGAGAGGCTACCCTAGCCCTCCTTTTATACTAGTTTAGGATCCAATGGATCTCAATCCATGGGACACATGGATCTAAGGGATATGCTTGGTCCATGATAAATCAATGGCTAGGATTTGTTGTTCAATAACAACAATTTAAAGATAATTAACCAAGAGATAATATAACAAATGAAGTGGAGTTAACCAACCCCTAAAAAGGGGGGGGGGGGCGTCACCCATGAACTCTTCATGGGTGACGCCACCCATGAGGGTGGTTATTTTCTCCATTTTATTTATTATATTATTCCTTGATTAATTACAATAAATATCCACCAAAATAATTCCAAAATTAATTTGTGAATATTTCAATCTTGCCATTGAAAAATATGTGAATCATATTCACAACCCAAACTAGTTAGTAAATTACATTTCCAATTAATTAACAAATGTGAATCCAATTCACATTATTAATTAACAAATGCTATTTACATAAATTCTCTCTCTTATATATATGTATATTATAAATCATATTTACAACATACATATATCATGGATAGTGCTATCCACATTCTCTTAATCCTTGATAATTAAATCTCATTTAATTATCTTAGATAATCATTTTCTCAATATGAATCATATTCATATTTAAGCTTGATGACTAAATCATATTCAATCATCAAGTCCTTGCTTGGATATTTCATCAAAAGAATTATTCTTGAACCCTTTCAAGAATAATGTGCTTTCTCCGCAGATGCTTGGAGATAAGGACAGGGCGATTGTATTATTCCATGTATAGTGACTTGGATGTTGAGATCTAATCTCAAATCCAGATCGAACGAACCTCCCACAGATGCTTGATTAAATCAAGACCGCAAATCCAATCTTCTTATTGAGTCTGAATCCCATTCAGACCAATGTCCAACACTTGGACTAAGATCGGATTGCTTCTCTACTGAAAGGAGTCACTAAAATCCAGACCTGTTTCATCACTCCCTCGGAATGGAAGCGTCATGGATATACAATCGTTTATGATCACATCACCCTTCAGGTATTCCCAATACCTGTACATCCTGCATACTGGAAGACCCATGATCAACCCGAAGATCTAGATCATTTTTATACTGTCTTCTTCAGGGTTTAATCATTAAGTTTCTCAATCTTGGTCATTGGGATTTGGTATCGATCATATGCTTTCCCAAAGCATATATCATACCTTCAAATTCATGTCATGCTTCCAAAGCACGACGACCATGCATGGAATTTGATCGGTCCCAATACCTCATGAGTGAGCTCATGTCTTCCGGTTCACAAGTGAACTTGTATGATCCCTTTGAGAGATCATATTGCTCATATACCCTTATATGCACACCAGCTCGCCAGTGTATAGACCTTGGTTAGGTCATCAACCTATTGGTCTGCCAAATGTACATACTTAGATATATAGCAATATATCTGTCTCCGGTCAGAGGATGCATGCCTATGTTGTGACAGCATTCAACATAGGACTTAGGTTATCTCGATCTCGCTAGGTCAACCCATTGACCTAACTAATCTGACACCTCCGAATCACTATTCCCATGCAGAGGACCTGCATCAAGAGGTCGGTCAGATATCAGCCTATGTGAGAAAGGATTGCCATCTCCTACTCAGGCTGAAGATCTCTACTTGACAATCATTTGACGGTGTTTGATGAGTCCTCCATCTAACTCTTTAGATATTCATCCAAAACACCAGCCTCTATGATACATTTAATGAATCAAAAGCTATATGATCATCAAGCTGGCCATGGTACATAACCCTAATTGTACAGAGGGACCTTATAGTGCATTCATTCATATAATTTCAGAAAGGGAGTGAAACATCAATAACTTTTATTGATAAACTTTAAATATTACAATAACATTTATTGTAAGAATGGTTCGCCCAGGGCTCACAAGTCTAACAAAGACTTAGAGATCACTATCTCTAAAGCCTTGTCATCTTTGAAGATATTGTTATTACTGCAATCAAGTGTTCTTTCTCCATAGTAGGATTAGTAACAGTTTACTACTCCCACTGCATGGAAGATATCTGGCTTTTGTACACATCTAGCAAATACTTAGCTTTCCGTAACTGATGCACAAGTGCAAGCAATTCTAGCATTCACTTCCTCAACTCTTTGAGGTGCTATCCCTTTAGATAGGTCAATACCAAATCTCAAGGGAAGGAAGCATTTCTTGGAATTTTCAAGAATGGAATATGTCCAAGGTGTACTACAAATGTGACAGTCCCAATACCCTCTTTTCTTTGCTTCTGAACAACTTCAGAACTAAGATCTAAGAGGTATTCTTGAGATCATATCTCAAGGTATGGGATAGCCAGTCTATATAACACTTATTATCATCCTTATATCATTCCAAATGATTAGGATATTATCTACATTTAGCACGATGAACACAATGGCACTCCCACTAAGCTTCACATGGTTCATCAAGACTCTATTTGAAATCATAACATTTATAATTTCATCAAATCTTATGTTCCAACAAGAAGCTTATTTGAGTCCATAGATGGATTTCTTTAGCTTGCATACCTTGCTTTCCTCAATCATGAACCCCTGGGGTTACTTCATGTGAATATCCTCAGAGAGTTATTCTTAGAGGAATGCAATCTTGAATTACATCCCGAAGATGCAATAGTCAAGTTGTGTAGCTAATTTTTAGCAATATTCTGATGAGTTTAAGCATGGTTACTGAAGAGCAAGTCTCATTGCAAGCAATGTCTTCTCTTCCGATGTGTAGCTTATGGCTACGAACCGAGCTTTGAAGGTCTCTTCTCATCAGGTTCCCTCTTCTTCTTGAAGATCCATTTACACCTTAACGGGTCTTACCCTTATAGGTGGATCCTCGAGGGTCCATATACAACACTTATATACGAAGTCTTCTTTAGACTTTATTGCTAATATCCATCTTTCCATGTCATGATCCTCAGGAGCTTCATCACATGAAGTCCGATCATTGTCAGACTTGGCTGATACATGGAATACATCCTCAAACTCATTTGAAGAGGTATTAATGTTTCATCTTTAATTGTCCCTTTAGTTTCCGATTTCAGGAGCCTCATTATCTTCTCAAGATTAAATGAGTTCCTTTACTTCATTTTCATCTTGATTCTCAAGATTCTCAATCCTCCAAGAATCACATTCTCAGAGATGAGATCTTTTAAGAATCTCAAGGTCATAAAGTAGTTATCCAATACCATACTTTATTTTCCTAATGAAGTAGCACTCTCAAGTGCTAGATTCCAGCTTACATCCATGGAACCTTATTAAGGATATATATTGTAGTCTCTACTACACATATATACCTGGAAACTAAGGGGTAATTATGCTAAAGTTCATCATTGACCAAATCATGTCACACATGATCCAATTGTATCTCCCTACGACTCCATTGAGTTTAGGTGTATTAGGAGGAGTGAGATAGAAATGATATTCATATCTTCATAAGGTATTCTTTGAATTTTATCTAATAGGTACAAGCTACCTAGTTAGATCAAATTCATTTCATCTTTCTTCAAACTTTGGTTCTAAACCAAAATTGTGAAATCTTTGAATATTTCAAAGGTTTCTCAGGTGAAGAGAAGAAATCTCATATCATACATAATCATCAATAGATATCACATGTCCATAATGTTTACTATTATATAGATGATCTACATACATCAATATGTATGAGACCTTGAATACCTCGACATTTAACACCATTCCCAAAGAAGGGTGTATTGGACATTTTACTTTGAATACAATATTCACAAGTATGTAAAATTTGAAATTTTAGACATTCTAAAGTTTCATATCTTACTAGTCTATTGATCGGATCAACAGACAAATGTCCAAGGCTTGATGCCAGATCATTGTCAAATGATCTTCATCCTCCTATTGATCTATCAAGGTTTGATTTTCAGTATTAGAAATCTTAATGAACCATTCATTAATATTCTAATTTTGTGGAGTCCACTAGATGTTAGATTACTATCTGAAATATTTCCATCATAACTCTTTATGATAGTTCTATCTCAGAATTCATGTTTATTTCCAACATTTAGAAACAAACAATGGGGTATTCTAATATCTAGGTCATAGAGACATTCTCTAAGACTAAGGGCTCTCCCACTGAGAATATGAAGTCTATCTATCCAGTAGAGATTGCTGCAACAATTACAGCAATATCCATGTAGATGACTACTAAACCTTAAGATCAAATTTCTAATCTTCTAATAAATATATGCAACCAATTGCAAATGTCATTAGAAGATTGGGATACAATTGTCAGACTTAATCTTTATGAAATAAGAAAGTCAGAGTCAACGATTATATGTAGATTATTTTTGATGCTCTATCTGAGTCCTTCACTAAGGATTTTAGACAGATTTGATAGTCATACTATCAACACATCAACTTATTGCAGTATTGGCATTCATCCAACTCTTTGGATGTCATATGGAAGTCACAGAAGTAGGTCAACTCTTTGACTTTCCTTCTTACTCGGGTCCGACCCATGCTTCCACTGCGCTCTCTTCATCTATAAACAACCATTGTTCAAGACAAAGAATCTCTTATGTTGAATTCAAAGGATTTCAATACAAGAGCATTTCAACATTTATACATGCTTCATTAAATTCATACAATATGAATATTATGAAGCTTCATGAATGACTTGAGTATAGATAGTAGAATGATGACACTCATCATATCTATCTTAACTCTTAGGGACTTAGGTTCAGGTAGGTAATCAAACATTTTTGAATACATAATCTCTTTGGAGCCACCATTCTGCATAATGCAGAGAACCATGTCATTCATGATTAAATGTCTAGAGCACATATGTATGCCAAAATATCTTCTTTTATTTTTATAAGGATTATTCGACAATTACGATCACCATCGACATGTCACTTCCAAAGTACACTTCGATGAAAGATCAAGACTATAGAGACATACAAACCCTAAGGTGATGTCTTATTGTCTTATTTAATTGTCATTCCTCATTATGTTGAGGAAACTTGCATATTGTAACCACATACATTATGTGTCCAATTGCAAGTACAATATCTGGATCATGAGTCCAATCCAAGATATTTTACTGGTTATTATTGAGTATAATATTGAGTGGGTTTAATGAAGGATTATCTGAAATAAGAAATTTGCATAAGTGTATATATATTATATACATATTTTACTTTGATTTAGGAATTTTTATATCAAAGTTGTCTTGCCTTGTCAACACTGAAAGTTCATTCCCTTAATCACTTTCAATGTAAGAGATATTCTTATCATTATATCTCTAGCAAGATCTGGGATCTCCTTTCCTATCTTTGTTGCATCCCAATAATATGAGAACCTACAACTCGGATAAAAAGAAGCGGGAACACATTCCGCCTTGCAAGTCCAACTTGCATTTCCCAATTCGGTCTTTAACACCCGGGCCCACCACCCCTAAGGCAATGTTGACCCGTCATTAATTGAACCAACCGTCAACAGGCTTAATACTCGCTATACGCAATCCAATATCGCCCCAATAATATGAGGACCCGATATTGGGGTCACTACGTATACGGCCTTACTCTTTCGAGAAGCAAAGAACCCGATCCAATTAAATCATGTACAGGATCTGTCACTTCGGACATGCGTCTCCTATACACAACAACTGGCGACGAAATCCTTTGCCTTGACGGGAGACCATGGATGTCACTTATGTGATCCTCCATCTCATATTCAAATTGTATAATTAATTATCGTGAATCATATTCACATAATTAACTCTTCCAAGGGAAATACACATCTATTCATAATAGAGTGTTTATTGGATATAATTAATTTAATCACATTAAATTAATCATCAATCCAATCATAAATCAACAAACATGTCTTTTACTTGAATAGTAGGTATTATCTCAAAATACGTATTATTCGAATTTTAATAATTAGAAAAAATACACATTGTCTGTCTCCGGTATTATACAGTCCCTACCCGCTGTCATGGCCAGTACCGACGAGAGTGGGACGGACCACATACGTTGCAACCCGCGACCCCAATGCTCTCCGACTAGGCACCACATCCGCCTCGGGAAAGGATAATACCAGATAGACCATCATGTACTTTGAGATGTTCATCGGTTTTTCAACCGAAATTATACCATATAATATAAATCAAAATATTTTTGATTATAAGGAGATTTGTTAGACAAATCCCCAATCCTATTCAAGCAAAAGGGTTTTTCATGTAAAAGTTGTCCTACAACAATTGTAGGATAAACTATGGTTTTCATGAAAGCAATGTTTGTTGATGAACCAATGATCAAGATCTAATATCTCATCATTGTGGTTTAGGCAAGTGTCATTCAATGAAATAATTATTTCTTTAAATATTTCACAAATATTTATCACTAATTATTCCAGAAAATTAACAATTAATTTTCATCATGATAATTGAATGACATATCACAAGGTTCAAGATCAAGAAATTTGTTAATTTCCAGCAGTGACCCCCAATCACTAAAATTAACTTATCTTGATCAATTTAAATCCAAAAAATGCAAACTCAGTTTCCAAAGATTGCCTATTTGATTTATTAAAGAACCCAAGTGATAATTCACGCATTTCAAGGCGGATTAAAACCGTAATCATCTCATTAATTACGTTCAAATCCGCAGTTCCCGCAACAGTGAATATAGTCATATTCAAAAAGCCATATCTTGAGCAAATGAAGTCCAAATTTAGTAAACTCAAGTCCTATGGTTTCCTTGTTTAATGGGGAACAAAATCCAATTGAAAATTTCGTGTTTAAACATTTTAAACAGTGCCGAAAAATTCAATTTTACAGAGGTGCGAAAATTGAAATGCAGTAAAAATTTCGCAACCCTTTCAAGAACCAAATCGTCTAAGGTCTATGGATCATATCCAAAACCTTATTCAACCTGGCTCTGATACCACTTGAAGGATATTGTGGAATCCTCAAGCGCATCACGGAAGCGTGTCGATCGCATCGTATGCAATCGGAGCAACTAGTCGCACTAGATGCTAGATGCAGCGGAAATTAAAATTTTTAAAACTTAAAGATGAAACCACATGATCACGAGAACACTTCTCGGATCGTTTCATCAAACCACAAAGTATAAGGAATACCTCTTGAAGCGTGGTTGTGATCGTGAGATCCCAAAGTAGAGATCCTCCTATCTTAAGTCCGATCCACGAAGAACGCACTTGCGGGCGCGATGATGAGTCACGTTCCTTCCCGCAATCCTCGATGAAGATCCAAGCGATGGCTCCCCCGATTTCGTAAAACGAAATCCGTCGTCTTCCTTTAGAGTAAGCAACTCCAAAGAAGATGGAGATCCACGAGTCGTCGAAGGCGAAAGCCGAGAGTCTCTCCTTTCTCAACACAAAGTGGACGTCCACTTGATGAAGAAGAGAAAGAGAGAGGGCGAGAATGAGAAAGAGAGAGAGAGAGTTGTGTCCTTGCACAACTCTTAATGATGTACCATGGAAGGCTACCCTAGCCCTCCTTTTATATTAGTTTAGGATCCAATGGATCTCAATCCATGGGACACATGGATCCAAGGGCTATGCTTGGTCCATGCTAAATCAATGGCTATGATTGTTGTTGGTTAAAACCAACAACATTTATTTAAATTAAAAAATGTTGCAACATTATCAACATAATTTAATTTAACATTAACTAATTGCTCGTGAATCTTATGCTCCTTCCATGTGACAACATTTACAAGAAGAGATAATTACAACACAACTATAGCTCACAATTCATGTGGAATTTGAGTAAATGATTCCTGGCATTTGTCAGCAGCAAAGCAAAGCTTTCATGCGTGAAGAAAGACTTTTTACAGGAAGAAGTAACATTCCACAGAATTTTATAGTTATCTTTAACATGTTGCTCACGTGCATGCTTTCATAACATGTAACTAAAAGAATTTATTATTTAAAAATTACTTAATAATATAATTTAAATTTATAAACATGTATTACAGTCTATTTTTCGTAAGATCGAGAATCCATCATTGGTTATCAAATTCTAGATCACGTTGCGGAGATATTGCATCAAAATAAGAGGCGCATTAAGATGAAAGTAAATATGTGTTCGTAATTAATGTTTATATTTTTAAAGAATGTGTAATTACTATTTCTTTGTCTTTTAGTATTTCGATGTACATATTCCTTTTGATACAGAATGTCCATCGAGAAGTAACTTCGGATCAGTGGAGGGAGGTTATTACTATTGGATGAGTGATGATTTCATGGTAAGTATAAATTTCAAATAATTGTATGTTTATCTATATTAATTATTAAAAATTTTATGTGATAATGGCTAAGAACACCTTGATAGTGCAAAGAACTTCAAGTCCGCGCATAAGATGGGTAGAAAAATACAAATCTATTGTATGACAAATTCATAAGTTGTTAGAATAAATTTAGCTTCATTTTTTTAATTATATGTACCTTATATGTACTCCTGTCTTTGTAGTACGGAACATAACCGAGAGCCTATTGGAATTGGAATCTTTGAGCTATCAAAGACTCCTGATTTAAGAGGAGAAGTTCGGTGAGTGGATGATCCATATGCCTTAATTCATGTAAATAAATCTCATTTTATTAATATTAAATTTGCTCGACTTCTTGTTTTTTAAAATTTATGTAGAAAGACAAGATTAGACTCGCCTCCACTGGCTCTCTAAATAATATTGTTACAAGTCAGGTATTGTTATCTACTGATGATTCCTACAAGCCACAAGCCCTGAACATTTTATTATACGTATGTTTTGCGAAAAATATGGAGCTACCATCATTACATGGTACAGATCCAAGGCTAACGAATATGGAATGTCCTCGTATTAGACAAACTGGAAGAGAGAGTTGCAATTGACTATTACAAAATCGGAAGATGAAATGTCGATACCAGAAGAATGAAGACTAAATGTTAATGCGAGATGATATAGCAATATTTTTTGGATTTATACAGCATCAACAACGAAGTGGTATCCTCTGCGATAATGATGAAGAAACAAGAAAGATGGAAACAAATAGGAAAGGTGTCACTATTTGGTATAATGTTATTTTGTTGTAAACACACTTATTTAAATGTTGGGAACACTCTATCTATTTCATGTTATTTATTTATTAATATTTTACTAGTAATAATGCTTTTTGTTGTAATATACCCGGAATATCGATATTATATGTGGATCTTTCAGTACATATGTTTCCTCTAATTCGTATTGTGCATTGTTGGGTTTTGAATGTACATAGTCTTATATGAAAATATATTTATTGCAATTGCATTTTATTTTTTTTAAAGGAGTTCGTTGTACAACTATCCCTTCCTCTATATATAGGGAATGGTTACAATCGTCCACGTGTTGGACTTGTAAGCCCTTAACAACTCGTTAATGCAAAAAGTTATTGTTTTATCGTGTCCATATTAAAAGAATGATTGCGAATGCATTTAATATTAAGGTCCCTTTGTACAATTAGGATTATGTGTCGTGGTCATTTTCAATATCACGTATTTGAGAGGACACAATTGTCTTAACGTGTGATATTCAATAATCTCTAAATACTAATTTCCAACTAACTTCTTGATGTACGTCCGCTAAATATGATTTGTGATTTGGAAGTGTCGGAATAGTCAAATTAAAGAGTTGACTTGATGAGGATGAGACAAATTAAGATATGAATCGTAACCGTCACGATCAGGCACATCCTTTGACCGGAGACAGATATACATCTATATACCTGAGTATGCACATTTGATAGACCAACAGGGTGGTGGCATAACCAAGGTTCATATATCGGTGAATTGGCGTGCATATGAATACATATGAGAAGTATGATCTCTCAAAAGAATCATACATGCTCATAATTGATAAACCGGGAGATAGAGTTTACCCGTGAGATATTTTGGAGTTAAACATTTTGTTTATGAAATAAGACACAAATTTGATATATTAATACTTGCTTTTGAAAAGTATATGATTAATATTGTCCCTCAATTATATATGATTAATATTGTCCCCCAATTATATAGTGAGATATGTTCTGAGAAAAGACAATCAAACAAGGGTTTGAACTTCGAATAAATCAGCGTCTTCTTGTATAAAGGATGAATAAGTATTAAGAATACACAGGGTTAAATATATCTTGATAAATCATCTACCATGACACTTTTATTCTGAGGGAATGATGAAATATGGTGGATTTTAGTGGCTCTGTTTCTTAGCTTAATGATTTGAGAGTTAATTTAATTAAGTCTCATCTCATTTAAAACCAATATCCAATGTCCAATTTTAATTTCAATATCCAAATGTTGGAAGTGAAATAATGATGGAAATGGAAATAAACACCTTCATTGAGCTCATTTTCCAAACTCCAAATGATTTAAACTTTAATTACAAATGGTCAAGGAAGCTGGATTTAGCTCATTGATAGTTTCCCTAGCTATTGGAGAATGTAATGCATTTCATTTAGCTCATTTAGAGAGTGAATTATTTCAACTCTAGCTCAACATATGTGATACATATTCACTAAAAATGGTATAAATCATGAAATTAGCTAATTATCTGAATTTCAAATCACCATACATGGATAATATGATCTCCAACAACATTGTCTTTAAGTGTCTGAGATTTCTGTTCATGAGTCCTATTTGGATTACGACACATACTTAATGATATCAATAATACAATAATAATTGTTATAGGATTTTTATCAATTGGCATTTAAGATATTGCAATTTCAGTTATGCCCCTCTTATTTGGGAATATCACTTGTGCCCCTAACTTCTTTCTTCGTTATCACTTATGCCATTCCGTCAGATTAGTTGTCAAAGAATTAAAATAGCCATGGTCTATTTAAAACATGTTGTAGCTAAGAGGAGAATTATGGTCAGAATAAGATATCTTCCTCCTTTCCCTCTAACCCCACAAGATCGACCTCCTCTCTTTATGCTATCCTACGCAGTCGTCTCCTCCCCGGGGGCCTTCTCGAGAATGGGGCTCCTGATGCTGAATGACCTCCATGATAGTAGCAAAAGCGCAAGGGGTACGACATAGGGTCGGGACTTAGACAAAATCGGGAGGGGCAATGCAGACCTAGATGAGGCAGGGTTGGGGAGGAGGATGGGCTAGAGGAGCAGATTGGGGAGGAGGGGCGGGACTGGGAGGAGGAGATGGCAGAGGGGCTGGAGGGGGGATGCTGGGTAGGAGGGGTGGAGGGGGAGGGCTGGGGATGAAGGATATTGTGGAATCCTCAAGCGCATCACGGAAGCGTGTCGATCGCATCGTATGCAATCGGAGCAACTAGTCGCACTAGATGCTAGATGCAGCGGAAATTAAAATTTTTAAAACTTAAAGATGAAACCACATGATCACGAGAACACTTCTCGGATCGTTTCATCAAACCACAAAGTATAAGGAATACCTCTTGAAGCGTGGTTGTGATCGTGAGATCCCAAAGTAGAGATCCTCCTATCTTAAGTCCGATCCACGAAGAACGCACTTGCGGGCGCGATGATGAGTCACGTTCCTTCCCGCAATCCTCGATGAAGATCCAAGCGATGGCTCCCCCGATTTCGTAAAACGAAATCCGTCGTCTTCCTTTAGAGTAAGCAACTCCAAAGAAGATGGAGATCCACGAGTCGTCGAAGGCGAAAGCCGAGAGTCTCTCCTTTCTCAACACAAAGTGGACGTCCACTTGATGAAGAAGAGAAAGAGAGAGGGCGAGAATGAGAAAGAGAGAGAGAGAGTTGTGTCCTTGCACAACTCTTAATGATGTACCATGGAAGGCTACCCTAGCCCTCCTTTTATATTAGTTTAGGATCCAATGGATCTCAATCCATGGGACACATGGATCCAAGGGCTATGCTTGGTCCATGCTAAATCAATGGCTATGATTGTTGTTGGTTAAAACCAACAACATTTATTTAAATTAAAAAATGTTGCAACATTATCAACATAATTTAATTTAACATTAACTAATTAAGAGATAATGTGATAAATAAAAATGGAGTCAACCAACCTCCCTAAAATTGGGGGGCGTCACCCATGAACAATTCATGGGTGACGCCACCTATGGAGGGTGGTCAATTTTGGCTCCCTTTTATTTATCTTATTATTCCTTAATTAATTTTGTATTCACCAAATTAATTCCCAATTAATTTGTGGATATTTCAATCATGCCATTGAATATTATGCGAATCATATTCACAACCCAAACTAATTAGTAAATTGCATTTCCAATTAATTAATAAATGTGAATCCAATCCACATTATTAATTAACAAATGCTATTTACATAAATTCTCTCTCTTGTATATGTATATTATAAATCATATTTATAACACACATATATCATGGATAGTGTTATCCACATTCTCTTAATCCTTGATAATTAAATCCCATTTAATTATCTTAGATAATCATTTTCACAATATGAAACATATTCATATTTAAGCTTGATAATTAAATCTCATTTAATCATCAAGTCCTTGCTTGGATATTTCATCAAAAGAATTATTCTTGAACCCTTTCAAGAATAATGTGCTTTCTCCGCAGATACTTGGAGATAAGGACAGGGCGATTATTATTCCACGTATAGTGACTTGGATGTTGAGATCTCGTCTCAAATCCAGATCGTACGAACCTCCCACAGATGCTTGATTAAATCAAGACCGCAAATCCAATCTTCTCATTGAATCTGAATCTCATTCAGATCAATGTCCAACACTTGGACTAAGATCAGATTGCTTCTCTACTAGAAGGAGTCACTAAAATCCAGACCTGTTTCATCACTCCCTCGGAATGGAAGCGTCATGGATATACAATCGTTTATGATCACATCACCCTTCAGGTATTCCCAATACCTGTACATCCTGCATACTGGAAGACCCATGGTCAACCCGAAGATCAAGATCTATTTTACACTGTCTTCTTCAGGGTTTGATCACCAAGTTTCTCATTTGATCATTGGGATTTGGTATCGATCATATACTTTCCAAAAGCATATATCATACCTAGGTCTTGATCATATACTTTCCAAAAGTATATATCAAACCTACAAATTCAGTCAAGCTTCCAAAGCAAGACGACCGTGCACGGAATTTGATTCTTCCCAATATCTCATGAGTGAGCTCATGTCTTCCGGTTCAGTAGTGAACCTGTATGATCCCTTTGAGAGATCGTATTACTCATATGCCTTTATATGCACACCAGCTCGCCGGTGTATAGACCTTGGTTAGGTCATCAACCTATTGGTCTGCCAAATGTACATACTCAGACATATAGCAATACATCTGTCTCCGGTCAGAGGATGCGTGCCTATGCTGTGACAGCATTCAACATAGGACTTTGGTTATCTCGATCTCGTTAAGTCAACCCATTAACCTAACTAATCTGACACCTCCGAATCTCTATTCCTATGCAGAGGACCTACATCAAGAGGTCGGTCAGATATCAGCCTATGTGAGAAAGGATTGCCATCTCCTACTCAGGCTGAAGATCACATCTTAACAATCATTTGACGGTGCTTGATGAGTCCTCAATCTAACTCTTTAGATATTCATCCAAGCACCAGCTTCTATGATTCAATAATTGAATCAACAGCTGTATGATCATTAAGATAGCCATGGTACATAACCCTAATTGTACAGAGGGACCTATTATGCAAATTATTTATTCTTTATTTTAGATCAGGGAATGATATTTGCAATAACATTTATTGCATAATGGCTCGCCGTGGGCTCACATGTCCAACAGGGGAGCAGGGGTGGAGGGTCAAAGGATGAGGATGAGTGGATGGAGGAGTCAGGTTGGGGAGGAGGGGATAGAAGGAGGGGTTGGACGAGGCGGCTTGGGGAGGAGGAGGTGCGGAGGTCAAGCTGGGAGGAGGGGGTGGAAGGAGGGGCTGGAGTGAGTCGGGATGGGGAGGAGGGGCAGAAGAGGAGGTGCAGGGGCAGGTTAAGGAGGAGGTGGTGGTCGACGGAGGAGGCAACATGGAGCGGTGGGGGTGAGGTGGGAGCTCGGGGTGGAGGAGGAAGCAGAGGAGGAGTGGGGGCAGAGGCTGATTCGTGGGGCAGGGGAGAGGAGCTGGGGCGGGGGAAGGAGGTGGTGGAGGAGGAACATGTTATGAATATCCAACTTATCGTCACTATACTCCTTAATTATCCTCTGAGCTTGAATAAATCACCAATATTCGCCCTAATTAGCAACTGACCCTTTATCTGTAAAGAACCATAATTATTGTACAAAAGTTAACCCTTTTATTTTTCTTATTTTATTTCATATTGAAAATTCCAAAAAAATAGATTAAATATTGTAGATATTTATTTTGGGCTTTAAAAGATATTAAAATGACAAAAATTACCAACAATTAAAATGTAATGTTTTTATTTATTAAAAATACTCTCAAAGTTTTTTTGTTGTTTATTTAATCTTTTTTGACTTTTGTCCAACATGAAACTTGTAACTTTCATGTTTTGACTTCTTTCTAATTTTACCTCCTTCCATTTTTTTGAATTTCTCATATTTTTCCAATATTTGAATAAGTTAATTGTCATGTGGCGCTCTCTGAAACCACCATGCGGCCCCTTCTCCTCGTGCCATCTTCCTCTTCTCTCCACCCTTGGATCTCTTCCCCTTGCTTCATCTCAGCCACTCCTCTCCACATCTCCCTTAACCATTTGATCCTCATTTCTAGCTCCATCCTCACCGTTCCATCCCGCCTTCACCATAACCATGAGATGACCCTGCATCCAACATTTGAACACTCTCCACGTCACTTTTTCTTTCCCCGTCGACAGATTCCTCTGCCTGCTTCATCTCAACCATCCCTCATAGCTTTAATTTCCACTCATGGATCAACCCATTTGACCACCCACTTGTGCCCCCCTCCTGATCGTTGGATCTCACGATCCAATGGTCCAACCGCCATCTTCCACCTCAATATTCCCCTCTCTCCCCCACATTACCCTCGACATGTCTCCCATTTTCTCTAGCTATCATGCCCATCCTCTCACTCATCAAGGCCTCAACCTGTCGCTCGAGGGTCGAAAAGTCTCACAAGGCGAGAGATCCAGTCGCTGAATCGACCGCTCAATAATTCCCAATCAATCAGCAATTAACCCACAATAAATATCAAGCAATTGAATCTCAAAAATGTGGAGTTAAAATTTATTATAACTCCACATGCAAGTGTGTATAGGTGTAAGCACAAGTAGAGGTCGAACACTGGGAGGCGAATGGTTGTGTGGTGGAATTTGTTGCGCAATTATTCAATTCTTGGTTCATGTCCAATTCTTATTGTTTTTGTGGGTTTTTAATTTTATAATATTTTTTTAATTTTTTTTGTTTTTATGATTTTTGTTTTATTTTAGCTTTTATATTTTATATTTTCTTTTTATATTCTTTAAATATATAATATAGACATATATATAAAGAGATATAGATATAATAAAAGAGAGAGAGAGATAATACATGGATGTATTTTTATATAAATACTCAATATATATGAGATATAATATTCTTTTTTTGGCTTTTTATATTTTTATTTTTTTTGTTATTTTAATTTTTATGTATTTTTAATTTCAAATATGTCCCTAATATGGGACTAATTAAATAGGCCGAAAATAATTTGGGTTTTAAAAATACCAAATAGGTGTCAAAATTACCCAAATTAGTTTTAGTATGTAAATAATAATATATAGATAATTATATAACAGGAAAACATATTTTTGGTATTTTTGAAGGGTTTTTATATTTTTTAGGATTTTGGAGCTTCTTGAAATTTTTATATTTTCTTTTTCTTGTTTTTAGGGTTTTTCATTTTCTGGACTCCATATATATATGAATATACCATATATAAATGTTTTTGTAATTTTTCAAAATGTTTTTATATTTTTTTGGTTTTTTATAATTTAGACAGTGATTATTTAGGCTCCATTTGCATTTTAAAAATTAGGTAAAATAAAAAAATGCATGTTAAAAATATGGGCATGAAAGTTCACTACATGAAGCATCTAACCTAATTTTTCTGGATTTTTAGGAGCTAAAGAGCTATTTTTAATAAATACATAAAAGACACAAAAATTAAACAGCCTGGCAGGGGCATTTTTGCAAATAAAATAAATCACAGGGGGCACAGTGCAAAATTGCCAGAAGAAATAAACATTTATTTTAATTTTAAGAATTGTTTTACAATTAAGAAGAAGGCGCCAGGGTATACATGCAAAATTCACGCGCCTCATGTGGGACTGCACGTGAGGCACGGAGGGACCATTTTGTACCTAAGGAAAGTACAGGGGCCCTACGACAAAAATTATATTTTATTTACAACGCGATATTTATTTTACAATATGAAAAATTAAATACAAAAAGAGCGAGGGTTATATGTGAAATTTACCCCCAAAAGGCGCGCGGACGGACGGCTTGATCTTGCTCACTTGACACGCGTCGCCTATCCAGCGGCCGATACCGCTTCGCTATCTGACATCTGGGATTAGATCACTCATGTGATCCAACAGCTGAGGCTCTGGAAGATCAGACGTCTGTGATCGAACCTGGGATCTTGTTCTTCATCCAACGACAAGGAGGGGCTCTGGAAGAACAGGGGAAGAACTCGCCGCTGGCGAGTTTCTCCCAGTGAGATCTCTCCTCTTCGAAGCTCTTTGCCGCTCCCAAGGGTCGCAAAAACTTCCTGGAAGGTTCCTCTAGGTGCTGGAGGTGTCGGATTGGACCGAGGTACGTTGGAGCGCCACCATGAGCTCGAGGAAGAGATGCGGATCCAGGTACCTCCACCCGCTTGTGATTCGTCTCCTGGTGCGTTTTAGAGTGCCTAACCTGCACAGGAAGGTAGAGGGGCTCGAGGGCTTTCTCCTCGACCCGGGGTTTGAAGCTGGAAGCAAGGAGATGTCAATGGGCGGAGAAGCTACGGCGAAAGGCGATGGAGGAGCTTCGATTCGCAGAACCGATGATGCTCTGGTTAAACAAAGATGGCCGGAAGATGGAGAATGTGTACAGGAGTGATATGGAGCGATAAATGGGGTCGGAGGATCACAGGAAGGTTCGGGAGTCGTCGCCGGAGCTGAACTACGACTCGACCGATTCACGACAAATAACTTAACTACAAGCTACATAATGACTGGAAATAAATGCTAGAGTAAATACCTATCTAATGAAGCAATAAAAGGGGCAGCTCATACCTGGTGAAACACCAAGGAGCAGAGGCCTCATCGGAGCGGCGGCCTTGGGTGCAACCTCCGCCTCTCCGACCGATTCAAAGCGCTGGCGAGCTCGTCCTGTCACAAGGAACAACGTCGGGAGACCAAAATTGAGGAAGAGGCGGAGGTTGCTTATTTAAAAACATAGCGGCACCCTTATTTGACCGGGCCGTGGCGGCGAATCGACGATATGTACAAGGGTTCCAGAATCTCGGTGCGAATCTCGGATGATCAGAGAGTGTTTTTCATGAAGGGGTCAGGGATGAATGATGGATGGTTCTTGTGCGAAAAAAGGGAGAAGACGGGTGAAAAAGACCAGCCACATCTACTCACCCGCCTGGGGGTCGAGTTGACCAGGCGGTCAACAATCGCAGGGTTACGGTTGGTCCACATCAGCGTCAGCTTGACTTATTATTTTAACCTAATAAATGATTTAATTAATTTTTGCTAATAAAATAAAAAATGTTTATTAATTAATGTAGTATTTATTTATGATTTTTATTTATTTATTTGATATATTTTATTAGGGGTTTATTTTAATAATGTATTTATGAGGGTATTTACATGTATTTATTTTTATTTTGTATATTTTTATTTTATTATTTTATTTTATTATTTTATATATTTATGAATTATTTTTATGAGTATAAATATATTTTTATTTAATTTTTGTGTATTTTTTTGCATATTTAAATAAATAGGTATATATACTATGTAGGTATACTTATAGGTATTTTACCTATATTTTATATATATTTTATTTATTTAATGTATTTTATTGGATTTTATTTTGGATTTGTATTTTTAATAAAATATAACTAATATTTACAATTTAATAAAAATATGAAAGAATAAAATAATAAAAGAATGTATTCCCCTTTTATTTATATACATAACATAACATAGGTATTTTGCCTATGTATTACATAGACTTATTTTATTTTACAAGTTCTTTTTTATTTTATTCTAATTTGAGTATGTACATGTATTATGTATATTATTTACAAAATTCTAAAAATATAAATTTATAGAAATAATGAATAATGAATAAATTGAATATTTTAATCAGTACTATGTACAATGGAGGCCAAAAACCCAACTTTCACAAATGAACTCCAAAAATTATGAAACTAATTTTATTAAATAGTTCTTGAGAAGCTATATATAATTAAAGGTGATTTTGGTTGATTTTGAGTTTTTATTTGCAAGATATGGGTCTGTGAAGTTGAGATTCTGGCTTTTTATTCTGTGTATAAAATGTACACTGTGTCTTAGTTTTATACAAGCTCAATTTTGTATTTTTATTCATATTATTATCTACAACTTTCATGTACAAAGTTTATTTATTTGATAAATAAATAATTAAATACAAAATAGGTGTCAAAAATGCATAAATGAGTGAATAAATAAATGAGGTATTTATTGTATTATTGGCCCTTATCTCCCCCTACTTTATTCCTTGTCGACCAATTCCATTCTGGCCTTGGTCTCGGGGTTCGGGTCATAAAATATTTGCAATATTTTATTCCTTTTTCTTTTCTTCTCTTTATTCTATAATTTTGGCATTAAAAACCTTATTTTATGTACAATAAATAATACATAATGAATGCTATTATGAACAAATTGATGCAATTTACATGCATTTGCTGGGGTTTTTAAGACCAAAATGATAGAATAAAGGTGATGAAATGGAGATTCATCACCCCCCTATACTTGCCTTTGCTACTCCCTAGCAAATACTTATGCAATAAGTACAAAAAGAATAAAGTATAAGAAGAAAAGAAAAAGCTAAAATAAAGAATTCAAAGAATAAATTGAATTAATCATGATTATTGAACTTATCTGTACAAAATCAAAGTTTGGAGCTCAGGTTAAACCTTGGTGTGAAAATGTGTGTGGAACCTGGTTGGGAACCAAATTTAAAACACAACAGCCCTTGAGAGTCACAGAACTCGGTTCAAATTACCTTAATAGCCTGGTCAGAACTAGCCTACATCATACACAAACCCTTATGACTATGAAGCTGACTTATACAGTGTAAGTGATAGTGGCTCTCCCCAACTGAAATGACAAAGGAACTGACTTCTCCAGAATGACAACCCAATGATTCCCCAATCCAGCCCTCTACCGTCGAGGAGTGGGGTATTCCCTTTTAAGTTCAAGTGGCATCCGACTCAAGAAGAGGAGGGGAAGAAAAGAATGGACGGTAACCAGTGTAGCTACCTCTCCTGGGATGCAAGACCAGTGTAGTCAAGTCATCCAGCTGCAGGCTCACATGGTATCACTTTGATGCTCAAGCTTGCTTATTTTCTATACAATATATATACATACTCCGGTAGGCACTTTTATTTTTATTTTTATTTACTAGCATGTCCATTTTTTTGGAGTTTTTTTCAACATACTATTTACAACAACATTTACATAAGGACTTTTTCCTCTTGAGCCAGAAGACTATCCCTCTTTTGAAGCTTTATTGCAACCCACAATCTCCTGTCATTCGACTTCATTGAAACTAGACCGGGTTGGGGTGCACTTCCCTCCCTAGACGAGGACGAATGTTTCTACTCGTGTGCATCTCAGACTGGCAAATCCAACCCCCTCACCACTCCAATTGAGTTGAGCCAAGTGAAAGGTGCAAGTGTCCAAGTTAGGTCACGGCCGACAAGAGTCATGCGTGTGTCTCGAAAAGTTCTAGTTAGTCAGTTGAGGTGACTTGAACCCAGCCCTGATTTCTCAAAGAATTAAGTCTGAGTAGACCTGAAGTACCTTAAACCTAGTTCTCGTAAGGTTCCAGTGCAGTTATGTGCGGTAAGGTCCAACTAAGCTCCAATCCTCAACTTTATTGGACTAGTTCAATCATCAAGCTCAATCAAAGAATATGAATGCTATGCAAATGCTATTTACAAATATGCAAAGAATAATGCAATTTCTCAAAGAATTTGAAACAAAGAGAAAATTTTTACACAAAGAATTTTGCAAATAAAAGAATTTGATCACACAAAGTGTAAAATATATACAGCTATTTACACAGGCATGCCGCTTTATTTTTACAAGATTCAAATAATTTACAGGTTTTAACAAAGTAATTTATTTACTTGTATATACAATTGATAAAGAATTTTGTGTATTGTATTTATAATTTATTTTATGATGCTTTTATTCCTCAAATTTATTTGAAAATCATTTTGAAAACTATAGTACAAAATAATTTTTGCAAATATTTACACACATTTGAAAGCCATTTTGCAAAGATTTTGAAAACACTATATATACATTTTCAAAATATTTTTACAAAATGTTTTCAAAATCATTTGTAAATAGGTTTTCAAATCCTTTATTTCACACAAATAGAAGAATTTTGCAATCAAAATATTTTTACAAAGGTTAAAAATATTTCACAAAAAGTTTTCCAAACAGTTCACAGCATTTTTCAAATCATTTTGCAAAAAATATTTTTAACCTGATTTATTAATCAGTATATACAAAACGAATCCGAGGAATAAGAAGCATTATTAATTAATTGTAATGAATTATATCATAGTTTTAGCCATATTTATTAATAATTATATGAAAGTACGAGTTATGACTAAAGTATATACGGAGTATATACGGCCCCCCTATACTTAGCATGAGCTATGTCCTCATAGATCGGAAAAGAGAAAGAGAAGACATAACTCGTACGGAGTATAGAAAAGTCTATACTACAATGACTAAAAGAATAACAAATGAAAGAATAACGAGATAAATGAATAAGAAAATGACCGTACCCCCTATACTTAGGATCAAATAATCCCAAGTATAGTAGACTGTACACAAGGCAGGGAGGGCCATGGGTGGGAATAAACAGATGAAAGAATTAACAAATCAGGGGTACACCCCCTATAATCAGGACAAAGTACGTCCTAAGTACATAAAACTGACACAAAGGGGCGACACCTTTTATGTAGATAAAGAAATATGAAAAGGAAAAGAAGAAAAGACAGATAAATACAGATATATGAGAAGATCATGGAGAATGGACACATCACTCCCCCTATACTTAGGGTGAGATATACCTAAGTATAAGCACGGCAGGAGTGACGAAACTGAACAAGGAAAGAACAACGCGGTGTGTACCCCCTATACTTAGGACAAGGTACATTCTAAGTGTAGACACAAAGATATGGCGATAGATCTGAGGCACACAAAACATGCGGGAGAAAAAGGAACAGAATATACAACACATATATACAAGTGGTGAAGAACTGGTGAAGTACAGGACGGTATCTGACAAGTGAATACCGTACTCGCAT
Source organism: Ottelia alismoides (assembly GCA_037367405.1). Lineage (NCBI taxonomy): Eukaryota > Viridiplantae > Streptophyta > Magnoliopsida > Alismatales > Hydrocharitaceae > Ottelia > Ottelia alismoides. The sequence continues at coordinate 79,086 of JAZKJV010000393.1, forward strand.
CATCATCTCCCTGTGAGAACGAGGATGCAATCAGAAGGTGAAAAGACACCCAGATATGCAGTCAAGTGGGTGTCAGCTACCGGGGACAAACAGATTGGAAAGTAAAGCGAGAACCGGTAGCGTGAAGCAGTCAATCGGCTCGTAGGGTCAGGATGATGGAACCGAGCCGATACTAAAAGACCGGGAGGAAGAAGGAACAATACAGATTCCTCCGGTCAATTAGAGTCTCAATAAGATATGGAAAGGTAAGGAGCAAGAGACATCATGGCATTCGGTAGTCATGAAGTCAGAAGATCACAGGAGACACACCGAATATCGCAAGTCATGGCTCAACCCTGCGAGGGTCGTCAAGGTGAGCAGGCTCAAAGGAGCCAGGGATCATACCCTAATCAGAAGACTTGGTCCAATGATCCACAGATTGGATACACAATCAGAGAGGGGACCAAGTACATATATCAGTAAAATTGGCCCCGTGCTCCGCAGATCGGGAACACAATCAGAAGGAGACCAAGTACACAGCTCAGAAGACTTGGCTTCGTGCTCCAACAGACAGGAGACACCAGAGATGAAACCAAGTACCTAGAAAATGATGTGCCCTCTCGCAGATAACCCTCGGAGAGTGGTACATGCTAATCATCGAATATTCAGAACTGAAGCTCACCCTTGCGAGGGTCGTCAAGGTGAGCAGACACAAAGGCGTCAGTGATCCAACAGACGGATCACCGAAATCGTCTCGGTAGGCGACAGATCGACTACCAGTAGAAGAGACCGACAAATCAAGAAAGTGTGGCAGCGTCCTGTAGACAACCCTCGGGGAACGTGCTGCCAGCTAGGCATGGAAATAACAGATATCAGAAGCTTAACCTCGCGAGGACCGTCAAGGTGAGCAGACTCAAAGGAGTCTCATTAGATGGGTCCCATGATCTGCAGATCGGATATGCACTCGGGATGGGACCAAAACATATATATATCAAACGACTCGGTTCCGTGCTCCGCAGATCAGAGACACATGCAACGGGGGGAAACCGAGCGTACAGAGAATGCCGCGTTCTCCCACAGATAGTCCTCGGGGAGTAATGCAATCTAGGCAAGGAATAGTCAGAATGTGTCTCTACCTTGCGAGGGTCGTCAAGGAGAGAGAAGGGCTCGAAGGAGCTGGATCCATCAAACGGACCCACATAATGGTCTCAGTAGTCGACAAATCGGCTACCAACAGAGGAGACCAATCATATCGGAAATATGTCGTAGTCTCCCACAGATAACCCTCGGGGAGCTACGAGCTAGTCAAGGAATAATCAGAAAAGATTTCATCCTTGCGAGGACCGTCAAGGATAGCAGACGCAAAGACGCTTGACCAGGTCAGTCACGTGCCCCAATAGATCGGGCGCACAATCAGAAAGGGAGACCGACTGCCCTTATTAGACGAACCGACTTTGTGCCTCAACAAATGGAGGCACCAGAAGTGAGTGAAGTTGGTCGTAAAGAAAGTGTCACATCCTTCCGCAGACTCGGGAAGTGATGTGAGCTACATACTGAATAATCAGAGTACCTCTCGTCCTTGCGAGGGTCGTCAAGGAGAGAAAGAGGCTCAAAGGAGCCGGATCCATCAGACGGATCCTCAAAGCATATGGTCTCGGAAGACGACAAATCGCCTCCCCAGCAGAAGAGACCAAGAGAGCTATAATGCGTCATAGCATCTCGCAAATAACCCTCGGAGAGCTATGAACTGGGCAATGAATAACCAAAATATCGAGGCTCGTCCTTGCGAGGACCATCAAGGAGAGAAATCAGACAGTTGACCTCATGTGCCGACAGATCGGCACACAGTCTCAGGGGGAGGCCAATCAAGCATATCATCTGACTCGGTTCTGGGTCCCACCAAAATGGCGACCCAAGCAGCGGATAAAAACCGTAGTCGTAGAAATTGTCGCATTCTCCCGCATATAGTCCTCGGGGAAAAATGCGAGCTAGATCAATGTAGGTCAAGGGAATGCTGGCATAGAATCTCAGGTCCTCAAAAGCATTCAATCATTCAATCATCTGGAGGGCATAAGATCATGTGAGGGAGCAAATAATTAGGTCAGTCACAAAAAGCAGTCCCCCAAGTTACTCTAATCTGGCTGAGATGGCACGAAATATCATCAGGACTCCTCTAAGTGCCAGGGTGGATCAAAGAGTTAGGAGATCAAGGATGGTTCGATCAGGAAGATGAGAGATCATGCAGGATCCACCGACCCTTATCACGAAGTCCAAGTCAGAATAATCAGTCAATCCTCAAAATCAAGATTGGTGGATCCTCAAGAGAGATAGATCAATCAATACTCATGAAATCATCACCAAGTCATCACATCATATCACATCCTCAACCCGGTGTGCGAGATCTAAATCCTCAATAAAGAATCACACCTAATGATCATGCATCATCCAAAGTCCTCAATGAGCTCGTATGCACGTATGAATGACAAATCCACCAAATCAACCTCAGCAACCTCAACATCATGCCCGACTTACTCCAATAATCAATATAAGTGATGAATCCTCGATGCGAGCAATTGCTAAAAGCACAACAATCCCGGGTAAAAGAAGAGATGATATGGGGGACACGAGGAAGGTGGATAAGAAGGGTAACACAATGGAATGGAGAAGCTGATTGAGCTAAAGTGACAATATCACGGGTGGTAGAAAAGTGACACAGAGGGGACGAGGAGGGCGGGTGAGAAGATCGGGATATAGACAAAATTGGGTGTTCCACACAAGGCGGAAACACCGTCAAAATGGTGGTCCGAAGAGCATGCTCTCCTCGAACCTGAGAAGATGGGGATGGTACGGTGGATACGAGGAAGGTGGTGAAGAATAGGGAAACAAAGGACTTGGTGAAGAAATGATTGAGCTCAAGCGCCAATATCACGACTCGATGCAGATGAGGAGATATATGTATAAGAGAGGTAGAGAGACTCAAAGATGAAAAATGCATGACTCACACGGATGGGACCGACTACTCAAATGGTGAATGAAAAATACAACGGACTCCAAGTTACATTCAATACACACGGCAAACCCCCGATTCACCTACTCGATACAGTGAAGACCGTCAGGTGACGATCATTTATCTTTTCATTTTTAGAGTGAGGTGAGAATCAAAAAGTTGTACAAAACACTTAGGAGGCTTGATGGGATTTGGGCTCTACTCCTTAGTGTGTACGTGAGCAATTAAAACGCATACAATGTGGGGGGTTGCACTCCCCAAGACAAGGAAGTCCATTATGTTTTATTTTTAGGTCCAATAGAGTTAGCAGTACCAATTTTATTTAGGTTATCACTTTTTTTTGGGTATTTTCAATGTACGTGCCTATCGAGGTTTCAATTTCCATTAAGCATCCAAGTTGGCAAAAACAGAGGGAGAAGGTCGGAAAAGCCATGCAAGTCGGAAAACGATGATGCATGCCAAGTAAGAAGACTTACAGTGCCTCCAGCTCTCTCCATACGGGATGCAGAACAGAATTTGAAACCTATACTATATGCAAATGCAAGCCGAAGAAATCGCCCTAGGATAGTAACTGCTATTATCGTGAAGCACCACAAGTCGATCACCGATCTTCAATCCAGGAGTTCGGTCTAGGCTCACCCCTCCTCTTCTCGACACATCGAGTTCAGGAGTAGCGCTTGACAGGGTGGGCTCGCGACACATAGGCTTGAAGATGATGAGGCGACTGTTTAAAGTTTGAACTAGGTCCAGAAGCGCATCTATAGGTACATGCAAATATATTAGGGCTTTGGACCTTAATCTATCGGCAAACAATTCCTAAGCTAGGGCTCATTCACACAAAATAATAAAAGATAAATAAAACGAAAAAGCGTCAAAACCATCGAGGCCCTCAAGGGAAAAATCCCTCGGGCAATGGACCTCGGGAGACGGGGTGTACCTGTGAGAGTCCTGTATTATTACAATTATCTAAGTCGCTTTCTCACATAAATATACATAATAAAATAAAATGAATAAAGAATATAGACTATCTTCAAAAATTCTCTTTCATCCGCCTTCGATGCTCTCTCCTGTTGGCTGGTGTAGAAGGGCCAACTCCGCCTCGCTTGGGTGCATTGGACCTCCTAGGAGGTCCTCCTTCACTTGGCGGTCCCTCGCATCAAAGACAAATAAAAGAGATGGGTCAGAACAGTCTCAATAATCTCAATAATCATCAAATAAATAAAAGAATACTGGACATGAGCACAGAATTAAATAAATGAATGAACAACCATCCAAAATCCGTTGCCTCCCAGGCAACGGCGCCATCTGATGAATGGGAAAGATCGAGGGTCTAGAAGTCTCACAAGGCGAGAGATCCAGTCGCTGAATCGACAGCTCACCCAATCAATCAGCAATTAACCCACAATAAATATCAAGCAATTGAGTCTCAAAAATGCGGAGTTAAAATTTATTATAACTCTACATGCAAGTGTGTATAGGTGTAAGCACAAGTAGAGGTCGAACACTGGGAGGCGAATGGTTGTGTGGTGGAATTTGTTGCACAATTATTCAATTCTTGGTTCATGTCCAATTCTTATTGTTTTTGTGGGTTTTTAATTTTATAATATTTTTAATTTTTTGTTTTGTTTTTATAATTTTTATTTTATTTTAGATTTTAGATTTTTTATTTTCTTTTTATATTTTTTAATTATATAATATAGACATATATATATATAAATAGATATAGATATAAGAAAAGAGAGAGAGGTAATACATGGATGTATTTTTATATAAATACTCAATATATATATGAGATATAATATTCTTTTTTTGGCTTTTTATATTTTTTATATTTTTTTTGTTATTTTTCTGGAATTTTTCTAATTTTTATGTATTTTTAATTTCAAATATGTCCCTAATATGGGACTAATTAAGTAGGCCGAAAATAATTTGGGTTTTAAAAATATTAAATAGGTGTCAAATTTATCCAAATTAGTTTTAATATGTAAATAATAATATATAGATAATTATAACATAGGAAAACATATTTTTGGTATTTTTGAAGGGTTTTTATATTTTTTTAAGATTTTGGAGCTTCTTGAAATTTTTATATTTTCTTTTTCTTGTTTTTAGGGTTTTTCATTTTCTGGACTCCATATATATATATGAATATACCATATATAAAGGTTTTTGTAATTTTTTAAAATGTTTTTATTTTTTTGGTATTTTATAATTTAGACAGTGATTATTTAGGCTCCATTTGCATTTTAAAAATTAGGTAAAATATAAAAATACATGTTAAAAATATGGGCGTGAAAGTTCCCTACATGAAGCATCTAACCTAATTTTTCTGGATTTTTAGGAGCTAAAGAGCTATTTTTAATAAATACATAAAAGACACAAAAATTAAACAGCCTAGCAGGGGCTTTTTTGCAAATAAAATAAATCATAGGGGACACAGTGCAAAATTGCCAGAAGAAATAAACATTTATTTTAATTTTAAGAATTATTTTACAATTAAGAAGAAGGCGCCAGGGTATAGATGCAAAATTTACGCGCCTCACATGGGACTGCACGTGAGGCGCGGAGGGACCATTTTGTAATTAAGGAAAGTACAGGGGCCCTACGACAAAAATACATTTTATTTACAACGCGATATTTATTTTACAATATGAAAAATTAAATATAAAAAGAGTGGGTGTTATATGTGAAATTTACCCCCAAAAGGCGCGCGAACGGACGGCTTGATCTTGCTCACTTGACACGCGTCGCCTATCCAGCGGCCGATACCGCTTCGCTATCTGACATCTGGGATTAGATCACTCACGTGATCTAACGGCTGTGGCTCTGGAAGATCAAACGTCTGTGATCGAACCTGGGATCTTGTTCTTCATCCAACGGCAAGGAGGGGCTATGGAAGAACAGGCGAAGAACTCGCCGCTGGCGAGTTTCTCCCGGGGAGATCTCTCCTCTCCGAAGCTCTTTGCTGCTCCCAAGGGTCGCAAAAACTTCCTGAAAGGTTCCTCTAGGTGTTGGAGGTGTCGGATCGGACCGAGGTACGCTGGAGCACCACCATGAGCTCGAGGAAGAGACGCGACTCCAGGTACCTCCGCCTGCTTGTGATTCGTCTCCTGGTGCGTTTTAGAGCGCCTAACCTGCACAGGAAGGTAGAGGGGCTCGAGGGCTTTCTCCTCGACCCGGGGTTTGAAGCTGGAAGCAAGGAGATGTCAATGGGAGGAGAAGCTCCAGCGAAAGGCGATGGAGGAGCTTCGATTCGCAGAGCCGATGATGCTCTGGTTGAACAAAGATGGCTGGAAGATGGAGAATGCGTACAGGAGTGATATGGAGCGATAAATGGGGTCGTAGGATCACAGGAAGGTTCGGGAGTCATCGCTAGAGCGGAGCTCCAGCGAATTACGACTCGACCGATTCACGGCAAATAACTTAACTACAACCTACACTAATAACTGGAAATAAATGCTAGAGTAAATACCTATCTAATGAAGAAATAAAAGGGGCAGCTCATACCTGGTGAAACACCAAGGAGCGGAGGCCTCGCCGGAGTGGCGACCTTGGGTGCAACCTCCGCCTCTCCGACCGATTCAAAGCGCTGGCGAGCTCCTCCTGTCATAAGGAACAATGATGGGACCAAATGGGAGAAAGGGAGTGGATGAAGGCTGACCAAAATTGAGGAAGAGGCGGAAGTTGCTTATTTCAAAACATAGTGGCACCCTTATTTGACCGGGTCGTGGCGGCGAATCGACGATATGTACAAGGGTTCCAAAATCTCGGCGCGAATCTCGGATGATCAGAGAGTGTTTTTCATGAAGGGGTCAGGGATGAATGATGGATGGTTCTTGCGCGAAAAAAGGGAGAAGACGGGCGGAAAAGACCAGCCACGTCTACTCAGCCGCTTAGGGGTCGAGTTGACCAGGCGGTCAACAATCCCAGGGCTGCGGTTGGTCCACGTCAGCGTCAGCTTGACTTATTATTGTAACCTAATAAATGATTTAATTAATTTTTGCTTATAAAATAAAAATGTTTATTAATTAATGTAGTATTTATTTGATTTTTATTTATTTATTTGATATATTTTATTAGGGGTTTATTTTAATAATGTATTTATAAGGGTATTTACATGTATTTATTTTTATTTTGTATATTTTATTTTATTATTTTATTTTCTTATTTTATATATTTATGAATTATTTTTATGAGTATAAATATATTTTTATTTAATTTTTATGCATTTGTTTGTATATTTAAATAAATAGGTATATATACTATGTAGGTATACTTATAGGTATTTTACCTATATTTTATATATATTTTATTTATTTAATATATTTTATTGGATTTTATTTTGGATTTGTATTTTTAATAAAATATAACTAATATTTACAATTTAATAAAAATTTGAAAGAATAAAATAATAAAAGAATGTATTCCCCTTTTATTTATATACATAACATAACATAGGTATTTTGCCTATGTATTACATAGACTTATTTATTTACAAGTTATTTTTGATTTTATTCTAATTTGAGTATGTACATGTATTATGTATACAAAATTCAAAAAATATAAATTTATATAAATAATGAATAATGAATAAATTGAATATTTTAATCAGTACTATGTACAATGGAGGCCAAAAACCTAACTTTCACAGATGAACTCTAAAAATTATGAAACCAATTTTATTAAATAGTTCTTGAGAAGCTATATACAATTAAAGGTGATTTTGGTTGATTTTGAGTTTTTATTTGCACGATATGGGTCTGTGAAGTTGAGATTCTGGCTTTTTATTCTGTGTATAAAATGTACACTGTGTCTTATTTTTATACAAGCTCAATTTTGTATTTTTATTCATATTATTATCTACAACTTTCATGTACAAAGTTTATTTATTTGATGAATAAATAATTAAATACAAAATAGGTGTCAAAAATGCATAAATGAGGTATTTATTGTATTATTGGCCCTTATCTCCCCCTACTTTATTCCTTGTCGACCAATTCAATTCTGGCCTTGGTCTCGGGGTTCGGGTCATAAAATATTTGCAATATTTTATTCCTTTTTCTTTTCTTCTCTTTATTCTATAATTTTGGCATTGAAAACCTTATTTTATGTACAATAAATACAATAAATAATGAATGCTATTATGAACAAATTGATGCTATTTACATGCATTTGCTGGGGTTTTTAAGGCCAAAATGATAGAATAAAGGTGATGAAATGGAGATTCATCGCTCACCTCCACCCAACCGTTACAAATGACCCCTCCACCACTGTAATGGTCTGTTTTCATCATCTATAAAACCTCTACTCCATTTCCAGCCCTCATCGTCTACCATTACATTGGCCGCAACCTATCCACCCTCTTCATCCTTGTGACAGAAGAAGGACGGATCGTAGGGCAAAGATGGTCGGCATTACCCAGGTGAGACCCATGGTCGGCGTTACACGTCAAGGTGATTCTACCACCGTTTGATCCCCCTGCTCCGACCGAGCAGGTAGAGCGAAGACCCCGAGCTCCTCTTGAGCTCTGCCTAGGCCACATCCTCCACCGATTACCTCCTTTGATCAGGTATTCTTCATTCTTTCTTTTTCTTTAATTTTCTTATATTTTTCTAGCCACACACTCACCTCCTCCCGACCAACTCTCCTACTCTCCACCTTCATTACACTTCAACCACCATTGTCGACTATCCTATTCACTGTCTTCTTCCTCTGCTACCCCCATCCACTCTATGCATCATCCTCCGTCGAAGGTGGAGGAGAACCCTCTCAGGGCACCCCCTTCTATGCCCTGTTCGCCCGCCTCCCGCCTCACTATTGCTTCGGCTATCCACCCCGCTAACCCCATTTGCAGGTACTCCTTCACTAGATGGACTTCGGGCAGAGCTCAGTTCTAGAGATCTGCCTCCAGCGAGGCTTCATCGATGGTCGACTCTAGTACCCCATGCCTCCTCCTAGCTCTGGACTTCATCGTTAGGTGTACCTCATGCCGCCCAGACCTTTAGCGCGCACGGGGTGTGGTGGAGCTCTGACAGCCTCGTCAGAGCTCCAATTACGTTGTCCATAAAGCGGTGGAGCATATGCCCCAAAACGAGCAACTACAGTTGGATCATGCCTCCTTGGCGGCCATCTTACGGTCTTGATGGAGCCACATCGCCTAGCCGAATCCTCGTAGCTCAGTGGAATCGAGCCTTCACCCGAAGCTCCTCGGGCTACCACAGGGCCCGAGGCTCCTATAATGGTTGCCCGACCTCCATCCGAAGCTCACCTGCCTCCCGAGCCTAGCCCATAGGCATGCCATGCACACACAGACTACGCATTTTGCATCCATGCCCTACGTATTTCTAGTTATTGCAAAATGATCCTTCCACGCATGTGCCTCACATTCGCGCTTGGGAAATTTATGAAAATGCCCAATCAATTTTTCATTATTATATTTATACCCCTCCGAATGACTTAAATGCAACATTTAGCCATTTATCTTCATTTTCATTACAATTATGCACTTGCACTCTTTTATTCATAACTTGAGCATACAAACTTCTAATATAGTGATTTCAATTTCATTGCATTGCTAATTTAATTCTCTTTCTGGTGGCATCATTAGTTAATTGTTTTTGACGCCTTATTTGATATGCTAAATTCTACATATTAATTGTGTCATTTGTTCACCATTTTTATGTCGTTATTAGAGTTGTGAAATATCTTGGTGCTTAAATTGATATTAAAGTTGGGACTATTTTTATTGATCAATAATCTTTTTTTAAGGGAACTACGTGTATATTTATTTTGTTAGCATTGCATAACATCTTGCATCATTTAAATTTCTAAAAACCAAAGCAAAATGCACATTGATCATCATTTCATGCATCACATTTTCTTGCATTTTGTATCTCATTTACTCTGCATAAAAATAAATAAAAAATGCATATTATGTGTTCAATATGCATTGCATTGTGTGCTTAAAAACTAATAAAAAGGTACTTTCATTTCATGCATCTTATTCATTGAATCTTTGTCTTGCATGCTTGTCCTTGCATGATTATTTTGTGCATAAATTTTTTCCCTCATTTGGGAAGTGTGTTGTGTATGCATTAAGAAGACATAAATCAAAGAATTTAATCACTCAATATTAAACATTAATTTCTGAATAATTGATGAGGGGCTTGTGTCCCTACGTTCGTCCTTGGTATACTTACTAAGTAGAAATCCATCACCACATATTCAACTTTGTGGTCGATTCTGCTTAGATCTAAAATCACATTCTGTGATATGATTAAACCAACTTATTAGAAAGAAAGTTTTGCAGTTTATCGGATGACATCATTGCCGAGGACACGACTCATCCTTGTTGTATTTTTTTGATTCTTATGCATTAATTTGAATTAATTATTTTCAAACAGTTAGGTCTTCATGTTGCATTTATTTTTGCATCATTTTTTGTTGATTAGCTTTCCTGATATATTTCTGACATTTTTTCTTTTGTGGCGGGACCTGTGGAGATGGAATACGCTCGATCGACATGGAGGTGTGGAGTTAAGAATTCTTGTTGCGAGGAGTCGCATAAGAAACTTGAGAGAAATCGAGGATCTTAATTAGCAATGCAATGCATTTCATTACATTTTTTTATAAAAAATATAATAATTGCATTTCCAACGATCCTCGTTCGATGGCTCGCGTGCGTCCATGAACTTGGACATTGCACGTGGTGTGTGAAGCCTGTTTCACCCCAGTCCGTGTGGGGCTTCACTTGAGTGTTCGAACCTAGGGTTAGGCACATGACTCTCCAAGATTCCCTTACAAATATCACGTATCACGTGCTTGATTCGTAGGTTAGGACACACATAAATAAGGATCGAGGAGAATTTACTTCTTCTCATTATTTCATTGAAACACAAATAAACATCGATCGATTTAGCCAAAATTAACTCAAATTCTTCCTAGCTAATAGTATCATGTTTAGGGTAAGATTTCCTTGACTTGCATGCATATAGTTTTAAAATTTCAGTACAGTTTAGCACGCACATGAAGAATGTTGCAGGCACTATAAGTTTCTCTTTCAAGCATGCACCATGGATTTCGCGAATGCATTGATTTTTCTTGATATTCCTCTTAATTTGTCACTTGGGATATTAAAGGAAATTGAGAATGGTTGTTAGACAATGAATGCTTGATCTGTGCTCACCTTAATACAATGACAACCTAAAGCATAAAATTGGAACTATTAATGCAAATCAACATAAAATGAACCTTGGATTACGGGAGAGCAATACCCACATTGTAGGCAATTATAATTGAATGTTGAGAGGCTAGGGCGCATCCCTAAGAGAATGCCCAAAACCTATCTTTAAACCATGCGTAATGGACTCGAATTTTGGATGATCACTAACTAAAACAGATAAGATAAATTTGGTCGAACCTTTACGACCCTCATGGGGTATCATTACTTACTTGGTTGAGCCTGAATGTGCTTTTCACCCAACCCTCCAGTTTGCTCCATCCCCATCTCCGCAGATTCAAACTGTTTTAGAAATCCACTCCCCCGCTAACCTTAACTAAAACCCTGATTCCTCATCATTCATTCTCCATCTATATACTTAGGCTACTCTTCAGCCTAAGTAATGGGGGGGGGGGGGGGGGGAACCGTGCGACCCTCTAATTGTTCACCTCGGGTCCCTCCATCCTCATTGCAAATCTATCTACTTAGGCTCTTCTCACCTAAGTAGGGTTGGGGGGGGGAGACCCGACTCCCTGTCACCTTCTCTCGGTTCATTTGATCCCTTCCTGCAGTCATCTTCTTATACTCAGGTTATTCCTAATCTTAGTATAAGGGATCTCCCGAGTCAGTTCTCGTGTGCTTCCCTATATTCTGACATAAGCTATGGCTTCATATCACTTTTGTGCTATGAGGACATAGAAAAAACTAAGTATAGGGAGGTATACCGTATATACTTCATATATATATTTTAGCCATAGCTCATATGTTGAAATTTTGAACATTTTTGAAAAATCTAGGGCTATGGTATATTATTTTGTGAAGTGATTTTTGTAAAAATGTTTATAAAAACTTTGAATTTTTTTCTTAATTACATGCATTATTTTAAAAATATTTGACAATGGTTTGAAAATATGGAGATTGACTCATTTTGAAAATCATTTGAAAAATGATTTGAAAATCTATATATTATGTGACATGGTTTGGAAAATATTTTTAATGTCTTTCAAAAAAAGGGATTAAACGAGACTAATATGTGTTCTTCCAACACTATTAAAAAAATACTGTAAAAATCTAAAAATTTTAGAACTTTTCTTTAGCAGTGATTCTAAGTACTAAGCTTAAAAATGAGTAGCTACTTCTCAGTGAGGGGACTACGGTCTCTCTTTAACAGAATGGGTGGTTAAAAGACAATGTGAATGGCACCATATTGAAGTAATATGGATAGCCGTCTAGTGGTCCATACTTACACCCATACTAGGTGGAAGTGGATGCAACTACTCATATGAGCTTGGTCCAAGCATTATTTCTCTAAAGAAATAAAAAAATTCCATAAAAAAATACAAAATAAAAAAGTACAAAAAGATCGCTAACTTTGGAGCTGGTGTATCCCCGACATATTCACTATCACTCAAGGCTTGAGGATTTTGGTACACTTGATATTTGAGGGCTTGAGAGTCTGAGTTAACCATCCTTAGTCATTAGAGTTTGAAACTTAATAATCCATGACGAAACTCAGTTTCATCATCTTAAGTTGCTAATATTAATTTCCTAGCTTAAATTAGTGTGAATAAAAACCAGATAAATTATTGCATATATCTGAGTCTTTTAATAAATTAAAAAATACAAAAAAATAACAAAACAAAAATTAGTTGTGAGTGTTTTTATACCATTAAAAACACTCACAAAAATATTTTTCCCTTCATTTTACATCGTTTCCGTTTTTGGTCAACATAAAACTTCATGTTTTTACTTTTTCCAAATTCGGACTCCTTCTCCTTCTTTTTTCATGCTTCTTTGTCTGAATAACCTGATTGAGCCACGTGGCTCTTTCTGGTTGAGCCACGTGGCCCACTCCTCTTTCTGCCATGTGCCCTTAATCCGTTGTCGCTCGATTCCTTTTATGCGCCCTCATCATGGCCGTTGGTTGCCACAAGCATTCCCAGCCTTCGATCGACCCTTAAAACACATCACGTTCGTCCGTTACCGCCCATATCTCCTGTTGCCACGTGTCGTCTCCACAACCATCCGATGCTTCTCCAGATCACATCTGACCACTCCCTTCTGCCCAACCTTCGGTCGTGGGATCATTTGATCCGACGACATCACACACATTATCCCTCGGCCCTTGGATGCGCCTTGATCGTTTGATCAAGGCCGCTCCTCCGTGCCCTTCTCTTAACCGTTGGATCAAGAGATCCAATGGCCAAGACCCCATCTTCTTCCTCCAGCTCCCTTCTCTCCCTCGATCTCTATATCACCAACCCGTCCCTCCCTTCTCATTTTCGCCACCTCTCCAGCCTCTCCCTCATCTCCATGATCACGCCCAGTCAAATCCCTAGCCTCCTTCTTCCTCGCGGGACACGTAGCACCTTTCACCCCTCTCCCTCGCGCTCCATAAGCACACCCGCAACCCATGTCACCCATCACCTGCACTCCAGTCTTCCTCCTTCAAATAAGACCTCACCGACCACCTTCGACCTTGTCCAATCTTTACGTGGGATATGACCTAGCATCTCTCTGGCTCCCCATGGTAGGGGGAGGTCGGATCGACGATGCAACGACCACCGTAGCCTTGGTTAGACCCCTGGCTATTGTAGGCCAAGACCTTGGCTCTACAACTTCGATGAGATACTTCAACCAACCGACGGGGTTCAACAACGACCCGAGCTCCGTCGAGGAGCACAAGCCCGTGCCCAATGTCCACCATATCTACATGTAATGTTCTCGATCTCTCTTTGCTTTTTCTTTGAATTTCACCTATTTAATTAGGATTCAACTTGCACGTTTTCCATCCATTGGTCATATCTTTAGCTTTACCGCGCTTCCAACATCCGTGCACTTCCATCCAATCACCACATCGCTCCTCCGCAACCTCAAAATGCTCTACCCCCTCTTCTCCAAGCTCGTCGGAGAAGACGACCATGCTGCCACCTTCTTCGCCCGCACATGGCCCCCATCTCATCCACTTCGCATTATGCATGCGCCTCTGCTATTTGTACTAACATTGCAGGGTTTCTACCACTCAATGGTCGGAGCATCACCGGAGGGGACTTCTCAAGCCCTACTTCTGACATACAGTCGTCATCGCCCCCCTCAAGGTATCCTAGTCGCTTCATCGTGCTTCAATGTCGACATCTAGACATCTAGGAGCTGTCAGAGATCTTCACCAAGCTCTAGAGACAGTGGCGGAGCAATGGAGACGTCGTCGGAGGACATAACGTGCCTCCACCCCCCACGACGGAGGAAGGAGCTCCGAGAACATACAGTTGTCATAGGATGGCACCCTCCGGTGCTCATCCAACGACTTATACTCAACCATGTCATTGCCCTTTGCAAGACACAACCACCTTCCGATTCCCATGATCGGATGGTCTGTCGAGCTACACGTGTCGTCACCGAGCCTCCTTCCTGACCTTCCAAGCTCGAAGCACCCGAGCCAAGCTGGGGCTTCACCAGTTGACACGTGGCCCGAGCCACCTCCGATCCTCATCTGGAGCCAGCATCAACCACCGAGTCTCGCTGCACGTGCCTGATGAACATCAAATTTGCCTCTTTAATAATCAAGAATTGTCGTAATATAGGAGGCAAATTCGATTAAGCAAAAACCTCAATCTTTGAATGTTGTGGAATATTTTTACTTCGTAATTCTACCAAGGTCGAACACAGGGAACATTGATTCTTAGTTGCGTGGTTTTAAATTAAATGAAATAATTAATTAATGTTTGGTTAATTTCGGTGTTGGGAAAATGTATTACAAATGCGAAAAATGCAATGACAAGGGAATAAATAGAGACACTAATTCAACCCAAGATCTGTGAATTTTCATGATTTAAATCCTCAATTAATAGAGTAAATTAATCCTCAATTCTCATCACAAGTTGAAAGAGATTACATCTAGAAATATTTATCAAAATAGCTCGAGAAGCAGGCAAAAGGGTAAATATTTCTATGAACAGTCCTGCAAATTACTGAGACAAGGCAAATGATTCTATTGATAAATCTTTATTCTCTAATCGAATCCTCAATTAAATAAAATTTGATCATGTAAAATAATGAGAGATCAATTTCTATCCTTCATAAGCATACCCCTGTAAGGATTGATTATTCAAGTTGTGTTGCCAATAAATACAAGAGGAATAGATAAAAATGTCCCCAATTGAGCCCCTGCATTTATAGAATCCTCGAATAACAATACACAACAATTAGAAGAAGATTAATTCAATTTAAACCCATAATAGAATCCCTGCAAATAGATCGTTAATTTCTCAATGAAAATGTAACACAACTATGTCAAAGTTAGCCGCATAAGTCAACAGAGATCTTCAAATAATAATTATCAATAAACAACCTCAGATCTATCCGCAAATTATGTTAAGTGATAGAGAATGAAAATAGCTTCAAAATGACATATTATATGCTGAAAATGGAGTTCATATGAGAAACATATGTTAGAATGAATTTGCAGAGACTGAATTGTAAATAAGATAAAGTTTTTCCTTCAACAAGGTCCCCTAGAGAGGCTTATCTGTAATTTTGAGAAGTTGGAGGCCCCCTCTGTAATTTACCCCAGGCAGGGGTATATTTGTAATTTCTTAAAACACCAGGTGCACAACTGCAATTTGCTCACAACGCACGTGCGCTTGGAGGCTCAAAGTCGGGGCGGAGGCTCGGAGGGGTCGAGCCTGAGGTTCAGGCCCGGGCCTGAGGTTTATAGCCCCGAACAAAAGGCTCTGTCGACGAGCGAGAGGCTCAGACCGAGGCTTAGCTCGGATGATCCGAGCCTCACGTGGCTGGCTGAAGTGGCTAGGAGGCCCCGAGCCTCATGGCTGGGCCGAGGATCGGGAGTAGGAGGCGTGGCGGGATATAGACCGTTGGATCTGGGGTTGTCCCTTGATCCTACGGTCACTAGAGACGGTGTTGGCGAGGCGCTCGCGACGCTCGGAGGGCGGAGGCGCTGAGTGGGCGAGCGACGATCATGGAGTCGGAGTGGTCGGTCGTGGCTTAAAGCTGTTGGGGTCAGGCGACAGAGATGGGCTCCAGTGGTGGTGCGTTGTTCAAGGCAGAGGTAAAGTGGAGCAACACGGCGACCGAGGGTTGTGTTGTTCTGTGGTCAAGATGTGATGGAGGTAGAGTCAGCAGAGTGCGTGCAAGGTGGTAGAGGGAGTCGCCTGGGGAGCGTTGGAGGCCTGAGTGTGGCAACAGGGGCTTGACCGACACACGGCCGAGCAGCCACAACGGTCGATGTTCACCTGTGAGGTTAGCTCACGAAACAGAGAGAAAATGGTATGAGGTGAAACTCCGTGCACAGTGAGGGAAGGAGCTTCGATGCTAGGCCTTTGCAAGGCCAGAGGGGATGGGGATCTGGAGGAAGAGGAGCAACGACTAGGGGGCTTGTGAGGGTGAGGGAGACAACGAAGACGTGAGGCGTGGGGAGCATTGACACTCGCGTGAGGATCTGGAAGTGATAGGATGAAGGGGATGGATCGGATTGATGGTTGACGCATGGGAGATGGAGTCGTACCTGGGATTCACTTCCGTTCTTGGTTCAACTCTCTCCGATGAAAGAAGAGAGGGATGCCTAGCTGCCCGTGGAATGGAGCAGCAGCAAGGGGCACAGAGTGTGCGCCTTGGATCACGCCTGCCGGAGGAGGCTCGCCGATGAGAAGATGGGGTGCTGTCACAACCCGATGCGGTGGCCTTCTTCCTCACTTGCTGGAGATGGCGGATAGGGCATGAGGATGCGGGTTAGCGAGGTTTTATAGGGAGTCAAAGAGGATAACGGCCGGAGGAGAAGTGTAACGGTGAGGGCGGCGTGAAGGAATGGTCGGTCTCATAACGACCAGAGAAGAAGAGCGCGTGGTGGCCGTTACATGGAGAGGAGGGGCCGAGAAACGACTGAGCAGGGGAGGCGTGGACGACTGGAGGAGATGAAGGGGGTCACGTGTTGAGCACGTGAACCAGGGAAGGAGAGAGAGAGGAAATAATGAAACGGGGTGCCACGTGGCATGCCTAGAGGCTGCCACGTGTCACCCCAAAAAAATTTTTAAAATTAAAAGATAAAGAAAAATAGAAAAGAAATAGAAGGAGACCTCTGATCGAAAAATTTCCTTCACAAAAGTTGTTCGTCTCGACGAGATCTACAATTTTCATGAAGGACATGTGAGCGGAAAAGGTCATCTATACAAAGTGGTATTTTTGGTGATTTTCCATGTGTATAGAAAACTAGATTTTTGAAGTTTTGTATTTTTTAGTGGTTTTAAAGAGGATAAAAAAATCTAAAAAATATGATAAAATTCAAGAAAATTATTTACACACTAATATTTTTTTGGATTTTTAGTAAATAAGAAAATAGGAAAATAAAATAAAGTGTGAAATACAGAATTTTTTACAGACTCACAACAGACACTTGGACTCAGTCAGTTTCTTTGATTTCAGTTTTAATCTAGGTTTGGATTTTTGTCTCTCTTATTAAAACTTTTATGAAAGGACACAAGTGAAGAAGAAATAAAATTAAAAGGGTTAATTATGTACATAAAAACTCAGGTCAAAGATCGCAAAAAGTTAAAATACGTAAAAGAGGCCCAAAACCCAACTTTCACATATGAGCTCCGAATTTTACAAAATTGGTCTTGTTTTGAAGGTATTTGAAAATGAATTACTTTAATGAGAGACCAAAATTGGATATTGTATGAGGGAGATATGCTCGTTTTAGTCCGTCAGAGGTGAAATCATATTTTGTGATTATTTGACACTTATTTGAGTTAGTATTTTTTGTATTTTTTATTTAATATTGTTAGTGATATCTACTCAATGGAGGTGATTTGGGATCAATCGAGTTAGGATGAATTAATTAAAAATATGAGAAGTTAGCGGTATTTTGGGCTAATTTACAATTGGAATTTTTAATGCAATTATGCATGATGAAATGCAAATATTAGTTACACATGTATGTATGCTAATGATGCTCTATTATTAACATGATGAATACGAGATTTATCAATGCCCCAATCACGTGAGTGTTGGAAATTTGTAGGGGGGGCCTCGAAGTTCTTCAAATTACAAATAGGTCCTGCTATCACGTGTTAACCACGCACGCTTGGGGTTAATTGCACTCGACCCCCTCTGTGTGAAATTTATAGGGAAGGCCTCGTGACTTATTTTATTTGCATTTTAGTCCTTCTAGGGACTTGTTTATAGTATTTTCGCTAGTTATTTTGCATGTCTTCTTACGTTTATGCCCTTGGACTCTTTTATGAATATCTTGAGCATCCGAGCTCTGTTTTGGTCTATTTTGGTCTCATTGAGAAGCTTGTTTTATTATCTTTCATAGCTTGATCTCTGTTTCGATACTTAGACTCAGATAATTAAATCAAATTAAGTAGTCTCACATACTTAATGATCTTTATGCCATTTATTCTCTGGTCAATGAAAATTTCTTTGTAATCCCTTTCTGAAATTGATCACTTGTTAATTACTCTTTGATTCTATTTAATTAGACCATACTTGTATTTGTCCTCACTTGCATATCCTTGCATAATAAAAAAATCAAATAAAAATTATATGTCAGCATTGTCTGCATATCATATCTCTGTGTATTGATCTATTAGTTTGAAAATCCAAAACTTAATCTGAGTAATGAAGTCTAGATAATCACTTAAGAGTCTAGTGTCCCTGAGTTCGACCTTGGCTTGATCAAATAAAATAAAATCGACCACTTTGATTTAATTGACAAAATTTTTAAGCGGTTTTTGATGGATCCAATTCAGCCGACTACAACACATCAATTCTACATAATTAAGAGGACGGATTGTCGGTTCGTCAAATGGCACCGTTGCTGGAGACATGACTCATCTTTCGTTTTATTTGGATTTTTCTTATTTGATTGAGTGTGATTTTCTAACTGATAGGTCTTGTGTTATTTTCCTTGCATTATTGATAATTCTCTTATATCTATCTAATATGTGCTTTTTGTGGCAGGCACGCGACTCTTCGAGCTACTTTTACATTTTTATTCTACGTGTTTGATCGTAGGTAGGACACACATTAAATTTAGACGCATAGCCAAAAATTAAGTTTGTTCTTCCCCGCTAATAGAAGCATGTTAGGTGTGATTTTCATCACCTTGCATACATTCGATTTTTGATTTTAATTCAGTCTTGTTTTTCAAAAATTTAACTCAAGGAACTACGAGTTCTCTCTTAGCATAGGTCATGACTTTATCGGTTGTACTGGCTTTTTCCCGTCCTCCCTTCTTGGATTGATCAGCTAGGACTATTGGAAATTGGGAATGAGTGGTAGACGCTGATTGATTGATTTATGCTCTCATTAAAACAATGATAATCTTAAAGCTAACAACTGGGACTGTTAATGCAAGTTCACAAATAGAATGGAGTAAAATCATGTTTTAGGAGAGAAACACCCTTGTTTACATAGGATGTTTTGATTTGACATTTCATGTATTCTTATGTAAATTAGACTGATTTTTTTCACCAATAAAAATGACAAGATAAATAACCCACACTTGTTGGTTTCATGTGTGAGTTGGTGAATCAAAGGGTATTGTTTGATTGATTGAGTCTTGGTTGCTTCGACATTCTCCCCTAGACCTTAGATGCTCCATTCATCTCCGTAGATTCAATCCCTCATGTGTACATCCATCCTAACTTCTTCGTTCCCCCAAGGTCTCCCCAACATCAATTATCCATCTCTTTACTTAGGATATTCTCAGGCAAAGTATAGGGGGGGACCTGAGTCCCCGGGAATTTCTTACGCATTTACCCTTCTCTCCAATACTTATGTTATTTTTAACCTAACTATAGGGGGCGTCCTTCTCAGTTCTATATTTTTCTATACCTTAAATGAGCTATGGCTTTGTGTCACTTAGTGCTATGAGGACATAGCAAATTTTAAGTATAGGGGGTATACCGTATATACAGTATATATGTACTTTAGTTATAGCTCTATTTTTGAAAAATTTTGAAAAAAAATAATTCTTTTAGGCTCGAGTATATTCGTATGAACTAAGATTGGACAAAATATTTTCAAAGTTTGAAAAAATTTCTATACTATGTTACATTATTTTTGAAAAAAAATATTTGAAAATGGTCTGAAAATGGCTCTTTCTTGTTTTGAAAATCGTTTGAAAAATGTTTGTAAAAATCTCTATATATATGTGACATGGTTTGGTAAATGTTTTCAAAACTTGATTTTAATAAAGGAAAATGAGCTTAACTTATGTTCTAACTTTACTTAGAAATCCATAAAAAATGAGAAAAAATTTGAAAATTCTTTCAAAGATAAACTGACTACTAAACTTAAATAAGTAGCAGCTTTCAGTGATGTTTCCCTTAGCAGAGTAGGTGGTTTAGAGAACATCGTGTAAGGCTTCATCCTCAAGCAGCGGGTACCGTTTTACAGCCTGTACTTACATCTATACTGGCTGAAAGTAGATGCAACTACTCATTTGAGTTTAGGCCTGTCATTAAGCCTTTTAAAGTCATCATAAAAATTTTAAAAATGAAAAAAATATTTGAAGGAGTTGGTTTCAATCCCCAACACTTTCACTTTCACACATGATCAGTGATGTTCATGAAAACTTGGTTTAAGATGTCTTGAGATTTTACGTTAACCAGCCTTAATTATCAGGGTCTTCGACTTAATTATCCACATGTACCTAGTTTGCCAGATTTGCATGCTATATTGCATGTTTAGTCCCTAAACCTTAAGAATATGATCAACACTTCACATACACGACTTGAGGGACTGGGAGGAGGACTTCAAGTCTGGACTCGATTTAATGATGCTCGAGGATGTGATAGAATCATTGAAGGCTTCATGAAACACGAGTGTCAACATTTTTAGCTAGTATGAGAACATGGTTCTTATGATAATCTCTTGACATTTACCTAAGTGCCAGGGTGTGAATAAAATAAAAAATGTTGATCAATGTGAACCAACTCTTGACGGACATACTGATCAATACGAAAAATATGCGTTGAGTTAATAAGGCTCTTGAGAGGATCCTTGTTCCAATGTGAGGGAGAGAAGAAATGATACAATCCTAAACCCTCCATCAGTTGGCCTTCCATCGACATCTTCAAGTCTAACAACTAAAGAAATGGTGGATTGGACACAATATTTGATTTATTCCCTAGAGTTGAGGATTGAGACCTTAGAAGAATTACTTGAGCTAGGACCTTGGGTGAAGTTTTGACTCTACTCTTGCGATTGTAGTCAATGCTTAATGTCATATCCTTAGTTTATATGTATACAAAGAGAGTTTGGAAAATTAGAGAAATTGGATACCTATTGATTAAGGCTAGATTGAGCTTTGAAATTTTGGATCTCTGAAATCGAGAATTCTTGAATGGATCAGATCCTATTCGCACATGCACAATCGGGGGTTACTCCAACTCATTCATTTTTTTAGATGCTCGGGGATGAGCATAGTTTAAGTATAGGAGGTATGAAACTCAATTTCGTCATCTTAATTTGTTAATATTATCCCCATAGCTTGAATTGGTGTCAATAAAAACAAGATAAATCACTACATATATCTGAGTCTTTGAATAATTAAAAATACAAAAAAATTAACAAAACCAAAAATTGTAGTGTTTTATACCCTTAAAAATACTCCCAAAAATATTTCTCCCTTCATTTGACCCCGTTTTTGATCAACATGAAACTTGTAGATCTACAACTTTCATGTTTTGACTTTTTCCAAATTTGACCTCCTTCTCGTTCTTTTTCATGCTTCTTTGTCTGAATAATCTAATTGGTCCATGTGGCTCTTTCTGGTTGAGCCACGTGGCCCACTCCTCTTTCCGCCATGCGCAACCATTTCCAACCCGAAACCCTAAACCTATGAGTTTGTATATTTAACACTTAATCTGAATAATACTAGTCTAGATATGTACTCAAGAGGCTCGTGTCCCTGAGTTCGATCTTGGGCTTGCCCAAGTAAAATAAAATCGATCGCTTTGATTTAATTAATGAACTTTTAAGCGATTTTTGACGGATCTGATTCGGCCGACTACAACGCACTAAAACGACATGATTAAATGGACGAATTCGCGAATCGTCAAATGGTGTCGTTGTCAGGGACATAGCTCATCTTTCATTTTATTTGGATTTTTATTATTTGATCGAGTGTGATTTTCTAACTTATACATCTTGTTGTTGTTTTCATTACATTATCGATAATTCTTTGATTTATATCTAACACATGCTTTTTGTGGCAGGGTCCCTTGGTGATCAAGTAGGCGACGAGCAGGAGTTCCTCACTGCGAGGAGCCGCATAAGCAAACATTAGAGGAAAATTGAAGAAAGAAAAAGGAAAAATTTGTCTTGCATTATTTCATTCATTGTAATAATCACCTTTACAACGGTCTTCATTCGAAGACTCGTGAATGTAAATGAACAATGAGATTCGTGATTGCGTAGGGATCCCCCCACTTGAGTTTCGACCTAGGATCAGGCACGTAGCTCTCCGAGCTACTTTCATATCTTTTATTCTATGTGTTTGATCGTAGGTAGGGCACACAATAACGTTATACGCACGTAAACATCACTTCGCTTAGCAAAAAATTAAAATACGTTCTTCCCCGCTAATAGAAGCATGCTAGGTGTGGTTTTCATCGACTTGCATACATTCGATTTTTGGTTTCAATTAAATCCTCTTTTTCACGAATTTTGCTCAAAGCACTGCGAGTCTTCTCTTAACAAAGCCCATGATTTTGTGGATTGCATTGGCTTTTTCTCGACCTCCCATCCTGGCTTGATCATCTAGGATTGATGGAAATTGGGAATGAGCGGTAGATGATGATTGATTGATTTATGTTCACATTAAAAAAGTGATGACCTTAAAGCTAATAATTGGAACTGATAATGCAAGTTGACCATAAAATAGAGTAAAAATCATATTTTGAGAGAGCAACGCCCTTGTTTACGTAGGATGTTTTGATTTGACATTTAATATATCCTCGCGTGAATTAGAATAATTTTTATCACCAATAAAAATGAAAAGATAATTAACCAACACTTTTTGGTTTCACATGTGAGTTGGTGAATTAAAGGGTATTGCATGGTTGATTGAGCCTTGTCTGTTTCGACATGCTCCCATAGAACCTAGGAACTCCATTGATCTCCATAGATTAATTCGCTCACATGTACATCCATCCTAACTTCTTTGTTCCCATCGGGTCTCCCCAGCTTCATCTATGCATCTTTTTTACTTAGGCTATCCTCAGCCTAAGAATAGGGGTGACCTGAATCCCCGTAAAATTCTTGACTCATTTATCCTTATTCTTGATACTTAGGTTATTTCTAACCTAAGTATAGGGGGTGTCCTCCTCAGTTTTTGTATATTTTTCTATACCTTAAACCGAGCTTTGGCTTTGTATCACTTAGTGCTATAAAGACATAACAAAATTTAAGTATAGGGGAGTATATCGTATATACAATATATATGTACTTTAGCCATAGCTATATTTTGAAAATTATTGAAAATTTTAAAACTTTTTGGGATAGAGTATAATCTTATGAACTAAGTTGGACAAAATGTTTTCAAAGTTTGAAATATTTTCTATAGTATGTTATATTATTTTTAAGGAAAATATTTAGGAACTGGTTTGAAAAAATGGATTTTACATATTTTAAAAAATTGTTTGAAAAATGTTTGTAAATAAATATATGTATATATGTGTGTGTGACATGATTTGGAAAATATTTTCAAAACTTGATTTCAGTAAGGGAAAATGAGTTTAACTTGTGTTCTAACTTTAATAAAAAATCATAAAAATAGAAAAAAAATAAAAATCCTTTAAAAGTCAAATTGATTACTAAATTGAAATAAGTAGCCGCTTTCAGTGAGGGACTCCCTTAGTAGAGTAGGTGGTTTAGAGGACATCGCGTAAAGCTCCGTCCTCAAGCAATGGATACCGTTCTACATCATATACTTATGCATAAACTGACTGAAAGTAGATGGAACTACTCATTTGAGTTTGGAAGTCAGTAGGCCTTCATAAAAATTTGAAAAAAATGAAAAAATGTTAAAAAAAATGGATGAAGGAGTTGGTTTTAATCCCCGACACTTTCACTCTCACACAAGATCGGTGATGTTCATGAATATTTGGTATAAGAGGTTTTGAGATTTTAGGTTAACCAACCTTAGCCATAAGGGTCTTCGACTTAATTATCCACTTTTCCCTAGTTTGTCAAATTTGCGTGCTATATTGCATGCTTAGTCTCTAAAACTTGAGAATATGAAAAGCACTTCACATGCACGATTGCGGTTATGATGAGATATTGAGATTTCACTTAAGGGACTAGGATGAGGGATTCAAGTCTGGACTCGATTTAATGATGCTCGAGGATGGGATAAAATCATGAAAGCTTCATGAAACCTGAGTGTCAACATTTTTAGCCAGTATGAGAACTTGGTTCTTGTACTAATCTCTTGACATTTACCTAAGTGTCAAGGTGTGAATAAAATAAAAAAACGTTGATCAGTGTGCGCCAACTCTTAGTAAAAGCAGTGGAGCTAGCCAATAATAATACAAAGGAATATCAAATGTTGAAAGAAAAGCTCTCATCCTACAAGTCAAATATTAAAGAGCTTCCACCCAAGGTAAGCGCCCCCAACCATTTCAAAGTGTTCGCTTGGACCACCACTATTAGGATCCGGAGTCAGGCTTGCACCAAAAAAAGTCCCTGCATCGTAAATGCTACAAGTCTGGGTGTATAAAGTATAATAGTTACTCAAAAAGGCATATCCCAATGTATTCCCAGGAAAACAAGTGCAGACAACTCCAACTTCTCTTAACGGACATATCGATTAACACCAAAAATATGCATTGAGTTAATAAGGCACTCGAGCGGATCCTTGTTCCAATGAGAGGGAGAGAAGAAATGAAACGATCCTAAACCCTCCATCAACTGGCGTTCCACCTATACTTCTAAGTTTGACAACTAATGAGACAGTGGATTGGACACAATATTTGATTTATTCTCTAGAGTTGAGGATCAGGTTCTAAGGAGAATTTCTTAGACTGGGACCTTGGGTGACGTTGTGATTCCACTCTTCTGATCATGATCAACACTTAATGTCATATCTTTAGTCTTTATGTATACAAGAGAGAGTCTGAAAAATCAGAGAAGTTGGATACCTCTTGATTTAGGCTGGGTTGAGCTCTGAGAATTTGGATATCTAAAATTGGGAGTTCTTGAACGGATCAGATCATGTATTCACATGCACAATCGGGGGTTAATCCAACTCATTCCTTTTTGAGATGCTCGGGGACGAGCACAGTTTAAGTATAAGGGGGTGATGAAACTCGATTTCATCATCTTAATTTACTAGTATTAACCCCTTAACTTAAACTAGTATCAATAAAAATCAGATAAATCATTGTACATATCTGAGTCTTGGAATAAATTAAAAATACAAAAAAATAACGAAATCGAAAACCGTAGTATTTTTTACCCTTAAAAACGCTCGCAAAAATATTTCTCCCTTCGTTTGACATTGTTTTTCATTTTTGGTCAACATAAAACTTGTAGATCTCATCGAAATCTACAACTTTCATGTTTTGAGTTTTTCCAAAATCAGCCTCTTTATCCTTCCATTTTCATATTCTTTGTATGAATAACCTGATTAGGCCAGGTGGCACTTTCTGATTGTGCCACGTGGTCCGCTCTCTTTTCTCCACCCACAACTATTTCCAGCCGTTGACCACCTTCTTTAAATCTCCACCGCTTGTTCATGCTACATTCCCAGCCCCCTATCCATCTCCAGATGATATCTTAACAGCCCGCTTCCGCTCGTCTCTCTTCATGCCCCGTGTCGCCTCCAACGTCATCCGAGCCTCTCCAAATCATCAAATCATGGCCATTGGATTCCACAATTATTCTCCACCATCCGATCGCTCTCTAAATTGAATCTGGATTGTACGCCCCCACCTACTTCTCCTTTTGATACGTGTCGTGCCCATAGCCCTCAGTCATTCCTCCATCGATCTAATTTGAACCCTCTTTCGCGCCCTTCTCTTGACCGCTGGATCGCAAGATCCAAAGGTCGAGTTATATCTCCTACCTCCAGCACCCTACTCTCTCCGACATCGTCTAGCTCACGCACACGCCTCCCCCTTTCCATTTTTCCCGTCTCTTCAACCATCCCCATAACTCACTGACCATGCCCATTGAAAGCCCTATCATCCCTCTTCCCCTCGGACACCCACGATCCCCTCTATCACACTGCACAGAGCCCCTGCAAATCACGTCGATGACCACTTGATCCTCTGACCTTCCGCCTTCAAATAGACCCTTTCCACCGTCATATCACCTCGTCCACTTGTAGGTGGGGCTCTGCCCAACCCCTCTCCGCCCTCTCGTGATAGGGGGAGGTCGGATCAACGGGCGAAGACGGTAGAGTCCCCGGTGTCGACCCTTAGCCACTATAGGCTATGCCTCCGGCCAATTACAGCCGGCAAGATGCAATAAACATTTTCTAAAATACTAACCTAAACTCAGACACTTGACTTAACGCTCTTTCAATTGATGTTTTTGCTCATTTGACTCTATTGCTTATTATTCAAATAGTTTTGTTTCTTGTACCTTCAATTCTTTATTATTATAATCAAGAGATATATTATTTAGATGATATTAACATGATATTAAAACATTATTTATATTTTTAATAATAAAAAACAAACCGCATAAAACCACATACTCCCCGCATACTCTCTCGCATACCGTATACTCTCTATGCAATGACCCCTCCGACTGAATACCACATACCGCCTTCCTGAACATTGCTTCATCCTTTTGATCTAGCATATCAGGACCGTCTGCACCTGCCTCTATTAAGACCGTTGGATCTCTAGATCCAATGACCCCCATTCATCTTCTGCCTCTAGTAATGCCTCTCTCTCATGTTCACCTCATTGACCCTCCTTAGTCTCCCAATTTTTCACTCGCTCCACACTTCCTCTTCTCTCTCTGACCACTCTCCGATGTTGACCAATCACTCCCCTCCCACACGGTGCCCTAAAGCCCCCATGACATATTTTCAAAGGCAAACGCTCAGCAGTTATGAACTCCACAATAAATATTTTATAATCGGCATTTTCCCTTCAAACCTCCTCCACATCCATTGTTCTCCATTGTCCATCTTCATGTGAAGCATCTCCTAGCGTTTTCCTTCCCTTTGTAGCAGGGAGGTGGAGGATTGATAGTGCAAAGATGGAGGTTGGTCCCGATGAGACCCAAGGGCTCCAGCTATGCTACAACATCGATTGACGGTTTTTTGAGCTCCCTAGTGCAGCTTCCCAGGTCGATCGACAACCCTAGCTCATCCTGGAGCTTAGACCAAGCTTCTTAGCTCCGCCCTTGTTCTTCTTCAATTCTCCTTGTAATCTTTCCTTAGCTTTTTGTTTGATTTCTCCTATTTTCTCGCATAGCACAGCCACCTTCACATCGAGTTGACCGACCCTCGACCTTCCTGATGGTCACTGACCCTCGCAGGGGGTCTACCTCGTCACCTCTTGTTCTCTACACATCTAACCACCTCACCCCCTTTCCTCCGCCATCATGGAGGAGAAACACATTGGACCTCCATCTTCTCCGCCTCGTTTAGGTCACCATTTCACTCAAAGTTCACACTTGAACCCCGCTTCGGATATCCAATAACCCATCTTGTAGTAGATAACCACCTCCATAGGGCTCTTCTAATCCTTTTCCACCTGAGCTTCTTTGCCAACCATCCATGAGTCTTCTCAAATGACTAGCGCTTGCAGAGGAGAGCGAAAGAGATCTAGTTATCTCGTCGAAGATCCATTCGCACCATCGTAGAGCAGAGGAAGATGGGATATGAGGAGCTACAAGTGACATTGAATGGCACCCTCTCGGTGCCCATCCAATGGTAGAGGACCCGTCACGTCACTCCCCCGAAGTGTAGAGGCTCGGTGAGACCGAACCTCACTCGAGTACCTTGGGCCACCCACGTGGTCCAAACAACATGCATCGACTTGAAACTCGCCTCGAGCTTCCACCCATGCTTACCGCTCATACGAGACCGGGAATTTTATAGCCATATACCCATAGTTTCTTTATATTGCAAGCATGCCCTTCACACACGTGTGCCTTACGTGGTTCACTTTGAGAAATTACGTAGGGGCCCTGCCGGGTTTTGAATATTACATTTATTCCCCTGTATACTGGAAAATAACATGAAAGACTCTCCAGCTTTACATATTTGTAAAAATACCCTTAGGGGCATGTTTGTGATGTTTATTTACTTTTTATGTTTTTTTTACATTTGTGCCTCTAGACTTCCATGCTTATATCTTGAGCATCCGAACTCTATTTTTGATGATTCAATTTCATTTTGACGCATGCTTTATTATCTACCTAACGACGTAATGAATTTTCCGATTCATCACTTAGAATAGAATATTTTATTTGAATTATATTGTGTCACCTTTCTCGCCTATTCAAATATCATCAATTGAAAAAATAGCTATGTTAATTGCATCAATTGCTAATGAAATCATTCATTTATGAATTATTAATTCATTGATAGATTTATGAGCTTATTTGTGCATTATCATTTTGTTTGCATTGCACCATATTCTGTTGCATATCGACTTTAAATTAACTTGCATAAAATCAAATAAAAATGCATTTTTGTTCATGTACATGTTTTACATTGTAGTGTTTGTGCATTGTTGACCTAGGTAGATTAATAGTTGCTTAACTTAGATATTAGAGTTTGATTAATCACATTAAATAGCTCGTATCCCTAAGTTTGACCCTAGACTCCTCATGTTAAAAATATATTTATTTAACCAATCCCCCTCCTCACGAAGATATTAAGGCTCAGTTTCTGATGTGATGCGAAATCAGTCATTCTACAACTCGACTACCGATTTCGCATTCGTTAGTGGTGGCGCAAGTTTATCTTGGGACTTGGCATAGTTTCCTCATCGAAGTATCCCATTCCATTTTGATAAGATGGATGCCCATATAGCAAGCGAAGGAACCCCGGTGGCATCAAAGATGAAAACACATGAAGAGGAAATATCACATCATCCAGGAGATTCAAAGCGTGGTGATATCATGATCACCAAGGTTACCTCTATCGACAACATTCCTGATCCGCTAACCAAGCCATTGACTTGAAAGATATTCGACCAACATGTCATGAATAGGAGGTTAAGAGTTGTACATGAGTGGCTCTAAGGGCTAGTGGGAGATAGTTGGACTTGTAAGCTCTTGGAGACCCATTAATGCAATAAAAGTTATCATTTTATCATGTCCATATGAAATAAATGATTGTAAATGCACTTAATATTAAGGTCTTTTTTGTACAACTAGGGTTATGTACAATGGTCATATTAGATACCATACAATTGAGAGGACACAAATGACTTAACATGTGATAATCAATAAACATCTCCGATCTAAGAAAGAGATGACAATCTTTCTCTAATGACTGATTTTCGACAGACTTCTTGATGTAGGTCCTCTACATAGGAATTGTTATTCGAATGTGTTAGAATAGTCAAGTCAAAGAGTTGACTTGATGAGGTTGAGATAAACTAAGACCTGAATCATAACTGTCATGATCAAGCATACATCCTTTGATCAGAGACATATATACATCTATAGGCATGAGTGTGTACATTTGATAGACCGATAGGTTGGTGGCCTAAACAATGTTCATATACAGGTGTGTATGAAGATATATTAGAAGTATGATCTCTTAAAGGAATCATACATGTTCATAGTTGATGAACCAGAGACAAAGCTCACTCATAAGATATTCTGGGGTCAAAATAAATTCTATGCATGGTCATTTTATTTATGAAATAAGACATGATTTTGAGATATTAATATATACTTTTAGAAAGTATATGATTAATTTTCTTACCCAATTATCGAATGAGAAATCTATTGATATGTTCCGAGGAAGACAATCAAAGTAGTGTTTGAACTTCAAATAAAATCAAAGTTTTCCTATGTGAAAGATGAATGCGTTGGGAATACTTAGGGTTAAATCTATATTAATATATCATATACCATGACAATTCCATTCCGAGGGAATGATGAAAATGATGGATTTTAGTGGATCCATTTCTTAGCTTAATGATTTGAGAGTTAATTGGATTAAGTCTTATCTCATTTGAATTTAATGTCCAATTCTAATTTCGATGTTCAAATGTCGGAAAGTGAAATGGTGATGGAAATAGAAATAAACACACTCCTTGAGCTCATTTCTAAACTCCAAATGGTTTGGACTTTAATTAGAAAAGGCCAAGGAAGCTAGATTCAACTCACCAATACATTCTCCAGCTCATGAAGAGTGTGATGCATTTTGTAGAGCTCACTTAAAGTGTAAATTATTTCATATTGAGGTCAATCTTTGTAAATGTAACATTTTAATGCTAAAAATGATATAAACCCTAAAATTGAATAATTATCTAAATTCCAAGTCGTTATATATGGATAGTAAGATCTCCCCGACATTATCTCTAAGTATATGAGATTTCTACACACGAGTCCTATTTGAATTAGGACTCATACTTAATGATATCAATAGTATGATAATAGTTGTTATTATCATAAATATAAGAATATCCAAGGTTTTTGTTGATATGATCCACATCATATGTATTTAATTAATATGAATATTGATTCATAATACTTAATATATATATATATATATATGAACATGATTTATATATCATCTCAAGGATTCAAATTGGAAATTAATCGTAAACTGGATTTACATTTTAATTTGGATTTATAACTAGAGATTCCTATGTTATGAGATGATGAATCTCCATTTTATCATCTTTATTCTATCATTTTGGCCTTAAAATTCCTTGTAAATGCGTGTAAATACCCTTAATTTAGGCAATTTAGCATCCATGCATTGGTGTGTAAATATTGTACAAAATATGATTTTTAATGTCAAAATTATAGAATAAAGAAAAGAAAAGAAAAAGAATAAAATATTGAAGATATTTTATGACCCTAAACCATGAGACCAAGGCATATCGATGACTAGGTCAACAAGGAGTAACGTAGGAGGAGATAAGGGCCAAAATACCAATCAAAATTCCCTTTATTAATTCATTTTTATTAATTTTTGGAACCTATTTTTAGTTCCACTTTTTATACCTCAAATAAATACATATGTACATATATATATATATATATATTCATAGGAATTCATTCATAAATAATGAATTTTATTTATATAAATTGAAGTTTAGGGTTAGAGGAAAATGATTTTTTTATTTGATTTGAGAAATAAAAATTTATTCAAGTTGATATGTCCGAGTGGTTAAGGAGATAGACTTGAAATCTGTTGGGCTTCGCCCGCGCAGGTTCGAACCCTGTTGTCGACGAATGTAATTAAACGTTTTAATATGATTAAATATACAAATGATGTCATCTCCTCTAACTCAGCCATGACCGGTCCCAAGCCTGGGTAAATGAGGAGGGTTGCGTTAGGTAGCCGACAGCCAGTGTAAAATAGTCAGAGACAACTTCCTAACTAGTACTTTTTTTCTTAAAAAATACTATTTAAGAAGTTGCCTCATGACAGTCGGATCTTTTCAACATGGATTTAAGCAAATATACAGATTTCGTTGGGGCGTTCCCTACTTGTGACGTGTTGCATCGCCCGAATGCAATGAAAAATTGGCAAGGGCCGCTAGATCGCAGCCTGGATGTAGTTCAAAATTTGTAAGGGTTCTCGCATGAGGAACGCATGCGGGTAATTAAGCTAGTTACGCTGCATCACCGCCCGGATGCAGTCCAAAATTTACAAGGGTTCTCGCATAATGGACGCATGCGAGTAAAGAAGTTAGTCCAAAAAAGATTACAACGGAAGTTGCGGATTGGTAGTTGGAATATTAGCACTTTAACTGGAAAGTTGATGGAGATCGTGGATACGATGGAAAGA
This sequence comes from Ottelia alismoides, assembly GCA_037367405.1. Classification (NCBI taxonomy): domain Eukaryota; kingdom Viridiplantae; phylum Streptophyta; class Magnoliopsida; order Alismatales; family Hydrocharitaceae; genus Ottelia; species Ottelia alismoides. The sequence goes on from JAZKJV010000393.1 coordinate 111,261, forward strand.
AGGAAGATTCATATAGTATGTGTCTTCAAGAGACTAAATGGGTTGGAGATAAAGCAAGGGAGATTGAGAAGACATGCTTTAAACTTTGGTATTCATGTAAAGATAAAGGTAGAAATGGTGTTGGAGTGGTTGTTCATAAGGATTTGAAGGATTGTGTGGTTGAGGTGAAAAGATTCGGGATCGAATTATTTTGCTAAAATTAGTGGTTGAAGAAGAAATTCTGAATATCATCTTAGTTTACGCACTGCAAAATGGTTTAGATGAAAGGACTAAACAAGCTTTTTGGGAGGATTTGGATAAGAGTCTACAAAGAAGCCCACAAAGAGAGATGATTTGCATCGGTGGAGATCTTAATGGACTTGTGGGAAAAGATGCTTCAGGGTATGCTAGTGTTCATGGAGGACATGATTTTGGGGATAGAAATGAAGAGAGAAAAGTCATCCTGGATTTTGCAACGTCATATGATCTTTTCATAGCAAACACTCTCTTCAAGAAGAGGGAGGAACATTTAATTACTTATAAGAGTGGGCCAACTAGAACATAGATAGATTACTTTGCATTGAGGAGAAGAGATATGCTATGTTGTAAAGACTGCAAAGTAATCACAGGAGAGAGTTTGACAACCCAACATCGTTTGTTAGTCTTGGATGTACAAATGAAAGGGTTGGTAAAGAAAAAGAGGATTTCTAAGATAACTATAACTAGATGGTGGAATCTTCCACTGAAGTAAGCGAGTTTCAGGAAAAAGGTTTTAGAAGACTTATCTTGGGATTGTACCGGTAGTGCAAATGAGATGTGGGAGGCAGTAGCATCTTGTATTCGAAAGGTAGCCAAAGAAATGCTAGGCGAGTCAAAGGGAGGAGCTCCATGTCAAAAGGAGGCTTGGTGGTGGAGTGAAGGGATGCACGAGAATCTAAAAATAAAAAGAGCTTGCTTTAAAGCTATGTCTAAGGATAGAACAAAGGAAACTGTCACAAACTACAAAATAGCGAAGAAGGAAGCAAAGAAGGCCGCAAACGAAGCTAAGCCAAAAGCTTATGAAGTTTTGTATAAAAATCTCGACTCTAAGGAGGGACAGAAGGATATATTCAAGTTGGCCAAAGCAAGAGAAAGAAAAACCAAAGACCTTTCTCAAGTAAGATGCATTAAGGACGAGGAAGGTCATATGCTTGTTACTCAGAAGGATATAAAGACTAGATGGGAGCAGTACTTCCATAAACTTTTCATTGGGGAAGGAAATAGAGATATCACTTTGGATGACCTAGCTTGTAGTGAAAGTTACTTGAATCGTGCATGCTATAGACAGATACAAAGAAAGGAAGTAGAGGAGGCTTTTAAGGTTATGAGACCTGGAAAAGGTGTAGGATCGGATGACATCCCTGTAGAAGTATGGAGAGTTTTAGGTGAGTGTGGTTTGACTTGGCTTATGAATTTATTCAATGATATTTGGCGAAGCAAGAAAATGCCCGAAGATTGGAGGAGGAGTATCGTGGTGCCTCTTTATAAGAATAAAGGAGACATTCAAAATTGTTCAAATTATAGAGGTATCAAGCTGATGTGTCACACTATGAAAATTTAGGAATGCGCGATCGAAAGAAGGTTGAGGTAAATTTCTAATGTAAAAGAAAACTAATTCGGATTCATGCCAGGTCGCTCAACGACTGAAGCCATCCATTTGCTGAGGAGAACAATGGAGATTTATAGAGCTAAAAGGAAGAACCTCCACATGATCTTTATTGATTTGGAGAAGGCTTATGATTCTGTCCCATGAGAGATATTGTGGAGAGTGTTGGAGAAGAGACAAATACCTGTCATATACATTAACCTCATAAAGGACATGTATGATAGGGCTTTATCTTGTATAAGGACCCCTTCTGGGAAGACTGGATATTTTGACATCAACATTGGTTTACATCAAGGTTCTGCTTTGAGTCCATTTCTTTTTACTTTGATTACGGACGAGTTGACCGGTCACATTCAGGATGAGTTACCTTGGTGTATGTTATTTGCTGATGATATTATGTTAATCGACGAGACTAGAGATGGAGTAAATGAGAAGCTTGAGGTCTGGAGACATGAGTTGGAGACTAAAGGATTTCGTATAAGTAGGGCTAAGACAGAATATGTGGAGTGCATCTTTGATGGAAGCAATGGTGAAGGAATCGAGGTGAAGATTGGTGATGATAACATTCAGAAGAGATATTCCTTTAGATATTTGAGATCTATTCTGCATCATGATGGGGAAATTGATGGAGATGTTACCAATAGAATAAATGTAGGCTGGCTAAAGTGGAGAGGAGCCTCTGTTGTTCTCTGTGATAAGAAAATTCCTTTAAAGATTAAAGGAAAGTTTTACAAAGCAGCTGTGAGACCTTCTATGCTTTATGGATCTGAATGTTGGCCTGTGAACCATAGACATGTGCAGAGAATGAATGTAGCAGAAATGAAAATGCTAAGGTGGATGTGTGGACACACACACACACACGTAAAGATCGGATTCGGAATGATGCAATCAGAAAGAAAGTTGGTGTAGCTCCGATCGAGGATAAGATGTGAGAAAATCGCTTAAGATGGTTTGGACATTTGCAAAGAAGATCAACCGATGCACCAGTTAGAAGATGGGAGTGTTGGGATGTTGAGCCGGCTAAGAGAGGGCGAGGACGACCCAAGAAGTGTTGGAAAGATACCATACGAAGGGATCTTAGTTTTGTGGATATAAGCCCGGGATTGGCCCAAATAGATCTGAATGGAGGCAAAGAATCCATGTAGCCGACTCTACTTAATTGTGGGAAAATGCTTTGTTGTTGTTGTATTTGAGAAATAAAAATTCAGTCCGATAATTTTCTTAACTGAAGGAATCCTATACAAGAATTATATATAGAATATATAAAGTACAAAATTTCTATATCCAAAATTAGATATATAATATAAATTATAATTTAAATAATAGAAATTCTAAATATAAAAAATTCTACTAAAATGGAATAAATAAAAATAAATAAATAGTATGGTTCATTCATAAACCATCAATAAAACTTCTATGAAATTAGGAAAGATTTTTTGAGTTTAGCCATACTATTAGCCATACTATTACATTATTGATATTGACTTGACAATTCTAAAAATTGTTCATACTATAATCATAGTATGATGGCGGTCGGGCAAGTATGCCACCATCATCTAGCGGTTTAAGACATCTCTATTTCAAGGAGGCAGCGGGGATTCAACTTCCCCTGGGGGTAGGGTACTACGAAAGGAAGTTGATCATGAATTATCAATTCTAGGATTTTGAACATGAAAGCTGTAGATAATTAAATATAAAAAAATACAAAATTGATTTCACACAAAAATAATACACAATGTATAATTACAGTCTAAATAAGTTTCCAAAATCCCAACTTCCTAGATCCATATCTCTTAAATAAAAACTCAAAATATATCAAAATCCTTTAATTGTATATAACATTTAATAAGCTATTTAATGAAGGTGGTGTCATATTTTTTTTGGAGTTACGGTTGAAAGTTATGTTTTGGACCCCTATTGTATAGTATACCTGATTAAAATATTTTTTTATTTATTATTAATTATTTTATAATTTAATTTTTTTATAATTTTTTAAATATTATTTATAATATATGTACATATTAAAACAAGAATGAAATCATAAAGAAGACACTAAAATAAAATATGCATATACATAGATGAAAAACCTATATCTATACTTATATAAATAATACACCTATTTAATTAAGTATATATAATACATTTAAAAAATATATAAAAATATATTTAAGTATATAAAAATAAGTTATAAGTATATAAAATAATAAACTAAATTAATAAAAAATACAAAATAAAAATAAAATACCTAAAAATATAGATGAATATACCTATAAATAACCCCTAAAAGGTAACTTGTAATTACAAAGTCCTAAAAAAAATAAAAATCATAATAAAATACTTTATAAAATAATAAACATTTTTTATTTTATAATATAAAATTAATAAATTCATATATTATTTTTTATTGATTTTTCTAGCCTGGTTGGTCCACGTAGACCAACTAGGTGTCGCGGAGAGTAGATCGCGGGTCAACTCTCTGACTCCCCCTTTTACGCTTCTGACACCTAGATTCTTGCCATCTTCTTCGATTTTTATAGCCCGTTTCTTTCACCGAATCGCCTTGAGTCCTTCTGCACAAATTTGCCTCATCCATTGTACATACACGCCCAAGCTTCTCCTAGGGCTGTGGATCGATGCATCGCTCGTGGTTCCTCGATCTTCTCAGTGTCTTGGTCGCATGTGCAAAATCCCCCTTATTCCTCCATTCGACTTTTGAACCTCTTTTGATCTAGGCTAGCCGCACTCCTAGTTTGCTCATGACTGAGGAGGGTGACATCCTCCTCTCTAGGCTCTTGGTGGCGAGATTGGATGTGGTCGAAGGTGGATTCCAGCCATCGCCGGAGCTCCACTCCTGGCTGTCTCATCTTGCGGCCATGCGTTGCTCGAGGTTATTTTCTCCCTCTTTCTTGCATTTCTATCTTAGATATTTCCCAATGTCAGTTCTTATTTTTCCTTTTGCATTTCATGCCCGTTTCACCCCCTTCGTAGTTCACCGGAGCTCCGTTCCGACGAACCTCCACCACATGTTTTCCGCCATTGAATGACCTGCCACCGCCCTCATTTCCTTTCCCTTCACTTCCCCGCCATGTTCCACCTCCTGCTTACCTAGATCAAGCCGCGATCTGGCATCTCGGAGCTCCACCTCCCCCTCCTCACAACAGCTGCCTAAACCCGCGTCCCCCGCGTACCATAGCCCTTCTAACAAGGTCGAGGCAGTTTACCCTAGACCCTTGTTCGCTTCTTGTGCAGGAATAGGGACTAAAGGCCCGCTGGGGTGATTTTGGCCCTTTTGTTAGAGCTACCTGGAGTGCCCATCTTCTTTGACCTTGTGCCAGCGCTCTGGCATTCCTCCACTCATTTTAAAGGTCCCAACAAATAAAGCAACCCTGCAGGAACCTCGGGACCCTTTTTTGGAGCTTCCAGAAGAGTCGGAGGAGGGAGCTTGGACCTGGTGAAGCTCGCCTCATCAGAGGAGCTTCCCAGTTCTTCCTCCCCTCTCTACACCCGTTGGATGGGTCGTCGTTCTTCCCTCGCACTAGCTGCCATTGGATCAGGCCACGTGTAGGGCTATCAGAAAAATCTCAGATTCGATATTCGCTCAGGTTCAATTCGATAAAGTTCGATTCAAATTCAATTCGATCATAAACGAACCGAACCTTAACAAAACTTTGGGCTCGTTTAAATAAATGAATCGAACCTTGAAATGATAGGTTCGCTCAGGTTCGGTTCGCTAATAGTTCGATAAAAAAAAAAATAAATAAATAAATAGTTATACTTATATAATATGATTTAGGAATTGAGACCTCATATAAATCTCACAAGTCACAAGTACCCTTATATATAACTTTATGTTCAATTTTCAGAAACTAAGGGATTTAATAAGATTTTTTTCTCAAAAAACACTAAACTCCCTAGTCCCTACCAGCCACCTGCGGCTTGCCTCTCCTCTTCAACTCCACGCCAACGGCACCGCCCGACGCATCCCTCCTCCCACCTACCCGCCGTCGCTGCCCAGCCTCCTGTACGGCTGCACCTCCACGCGACGTGGCCGCAGGTGCGGCTCCCCCTCTCCGCGCGATGCAACCGTGGTGATGCCCCTCCCTCCACACGACGCGAGTCACGCGACCACATGTCTTCCTCTCCGCGCGACGCGACCGTGGTGCCTCTCCCCCTCCGCGCGATGCGGCCGCAGCCCGCAGGTGCCGCTCGTCCTCGCCGAGCGACGCAGCTGCGGTACCGTTCTACCTCTTCGCTCGACGCGGCCACCGCAACCGATGTTTCTGCTCCCACTCCGTGTGATGCGGCCGTAGTGCCGCTCCTCTCCGCACGACGCAGCCACCGCGCGACGGTTGCACCTTCGTGCGATGCAACCGTAGGTGCGGCTCCCCCTCTCCGCGCGATGCAGCCGTGGTGCCGCCCCTCCCACCATGCGACACGAGTCACGTGACCACATGTCTTCCTCTCCGCGCGACGCGACCGCAGTGCCTCTCCCCCCTTCGCACGACGCGGTCGCAGCCCGTAGGTGCCGCTCTTCCTCGCCAAGTGACGCAGCCGCGGTATCGTTCTCCCTCTTCGCGCGACAAGGCCACCGCAACCGATGTTTCTGCTCCCACTCCGCGCGACGCGGCCGCAGGTGCCGGTCGTCCTCAATGCGCAACGCGACCGCAGTGCCGCTCCTCTCCGCACGATGCGGCCACCGCAACCACTAGTCCTGCTTGTCCTCTCCACGCGCCCTCCGCAGCAGTTCCTCCTTCTGAGTATCTCCTCCTCAGTCTAGTAGCCCTCGCAGTCCATTTTACTCCTTTAACTAACATCAATCCACATTGACAAGAATGATGAGTTCTCAAGGTTTGCATTCAAGTATTGATATTTTATATTTTTATATTGCTTTGTATCGTAGTTAGATTCGTAAAACATAAATTTGATGAATGTGTAGTATGTGAAGTATTAATTGTTAAGAATTTTTAACTTTTTGCCTATTGATTATTTCATTTTAGATATACCATCCTCCCAATAATCAATTGATCAGATTGTGTTAGCGAATGAAGTAGATGGTGAAGAAAATAATAATATTGTTGATGAAATTGAAGAGGATACGGTCGAAGTTAGTGATACCGAAGATGTTTTAGGAGAAAATGGGAAAAGATCTAGAAGAAAGACATCATTTGTATGGTCTTTTTTTGAAGATGTAAGTATTAAACTTGCTAATCAAGTGCTGATTAAAAATAAATGCAAGTGTTGTGGTGAGATCTTGGCTAAACCCAAGAGTAGGACAACCAGTCACATGAAGAGACATTTGCTTAATGTGTGCCCCTATTACAAAAGTTGTGACAAAAAATAGAAGCAGTCCACAATTTCCTTTAATCAAGCAGAGAAGGGTGAGATAGTAGGTTATTCTATGAGTGCACCATATGATACAAAGAAAGTTAGAAATGCCCTTGCAAGGATGATAGTGATGCATGAATATCCATTTAAGATGGTCGAGCATTCTGGTTTTAATATGTTTGCAAAAACTTTGAATCCAAGATTTGAAAAGATATCTAGAAACACCATTAAAAATGAACGCCTCAAAGTTTATGAAGTCGAGAAAGAAAAATTGAAGACAGCTTTCAAGGCGGTTGATCGTATTTCTCTTACATCTGATTACTGGACATCCAATCAAATTATTGGATATATGTGTTTGATTGCACACTTTATTGATCCCAAATGGAATTGCGAAGGTGTGTCATTAATTTTTGTGATTTAGAACCACCTCACACATGTGTTGTAATTGGTGATGCCATTGCCAGACACATTCAAGAGTGGGGAATTCAAGATAAAATCCAAACAATCACCTTGGATTATGCATCTGACAACACTATTGTTGCTTAGTCTTTAAAGGCTAATTTTGAGTCAAGGAATAAGCTTCATTTGAAAGGAAAGATATTTCGCGTCAGGTGTACCGCACATATTTTAAATCTCATGGTGCAAGATGGTCTTAGACACATTGATAATGCAATTAGTTCCATAAGAGAAAGTGTCAAGTATTTGAAAAAAAATCTACCTCTCGCTTGTTCAAATTTGGAGACATTTCTAAACAGCTTGACATTTCTACCAATAAGGGTTTGCAGATTGATTGCCCTATGAGATGGAATTCCATGTATTTGATGTAGGAACATGCATTGACCTTTAAACTTGCATTTAGTCAATATGCTCTACGGGATGATAATTACAAATGGCTTCCAACTATTGTTGAATGGGTGATGGTTGAAAAAATATACAAATTTTTGGAGATTTTTAATGATGTCACAACCATATTTTCCGGAGCTACATATCCAACTGCTAATTTATTCTTTCCAGAGATGTGTAGAACGAAATGTTTATTGCTTGCTGAACTTCAGTCTGAAGATGTTTTTATAAGAGACATGGCTTATGCAATGTGGGAGAAAATGAACAAATACTGAGCAGGTTGCAATTTATTATTGGCAATTGCAACGGTCATGGATCCACGGAATAAAATACGATTTGTTGAATTTGCATTTCCTTTATTGTATCATGAGCATGAGGTGGATTACAACTTGCAGCTGGTTACAGATGCTCTCCATGAGATTTATCAATCTTACGCAAAACAAGCTCCACAAGAAGTTTGTACTCGTGCTCTGAAATCTAATGACTTTTTGAAGAAGCGTGGATTAAAGGGTCGTGAAATGTTTGACATGCTTGTTAGGAATGATACAAAGCAATTTATGTTGCAGAAAATGAGCTCAGCGAACAGGAATTTGATGTTTTGGAGTGGTATAGGGTGAATTCCATCAAGTACCGTTTCTTATCAAAAATGGCATATGATATTTTGAGCATCCCCATTACAACTGTATCTTCAGAATCTGCATTTAGTACGGGAGGTCGTGTTCTTGACCCATATAGAAGCTCCCTACTCCCCAAAACAGTTGAGGCACTGGTTTGCACTGGTAATTGGATCCGGGAAGGTATGAAAGATGCTCCTAATCCAACGGTAAGTTCTTATAACCTCTTTCTACATTATCCAAATTAAGAATTTATAAATGATAACATAATCAAATATCTTCTTAAGGTCTATTTTTTTATATTCTGACAGAGGGATTATTTAGAAGAAGAAGAATTGGAAATTTCTTTTCCCAATGACTTCAACGCCATATTTCCTGATGTTTAGGCATAATACAAAGTGATAACACAGTCAAATATCTTCTTCAGGTCTATTTTAAACTTAAGTTTTATGTTATTTTTGATAACCCTTTTGATTTTGACTCTTTTTTCAGGTGTTTGATAACGAAAAATCACTCATCAAAGCGTGGATTGTGGATCATTTGATGATATTAAATGCCAGTAGAAGTCATCCATATGTTGGGATACTTAAATTATGAAGCTCATTTTGGATGAAACTTTTTTGAGTACTTTTATTATATGAAACTTTTATATGGTACCATTTGTGAAGTTTTTTATATCATGACATTATAAAATTTTGTGGTTGTTTTGCTATGAGGAATGAGGATAGTATGCAGAAGTGCATTTATTTGTTTGTGTATTGTTTTGTGGAATTTTATGATATTGGCACAAAGAATGCAAAGAATGGTATATACTTCACATATCTAAGTTATGATTTTCTGGTAATTCAGTTCATCTTGTGATTTTTTAGGGCTCTATGTTTATTTGTAGAGATAATTGGAATGTTATTTGTATAGGGACTATTATTTTCAATTAGAGGTAAAGGTTGGAAAAGGAGACGACACACTTCACATATACACGAGCCTAAATTGTGCTTGAAACAAGGCATTTGTTGTGTTCATTTATTGCAATCTTTTACTTATTAATATTGAATATAATCGAACCTTTAACGAATCGAATCGAACCTTCACGAACTTAACTTGTGTCCAGTCACTTCGTATATAATCGAACCTTTAACGAACCGAACCAAACCTTTGCAAACCTCAATCGAATCGAACCGAACCGAACTCGAACCTATATACTTAATAAACGAACCGAATCGGACCTGGGTAGGTTCGCTCAGGTTCGGTTCGTTTATACCCCTAGACACGTGTCATTTGTCGATCGCCCCTACGTGATTTAATTGGAGCCGTTGGGAGCGAAGCGTCATCGCCACATCTGGGAGCTACACGTAGCATAAGTGGGCGAGCCATCATCGTTGGATTGGCACCCTTGCTATGTATTTTGCAACTACACCCAGAGTTTTTTTCGTATTTAATATTTGAACCCTAAACGTTCATCTACCTTTTATAGTTTTGTAAATTTTGCAAATTGCCTCCCGTACTTTTCTGTAATTACTTCCAGGTCCAAGCCATGTCACCTCATGTGACGCATCACGTGAGGGGACATTTTTTAGCAGGCCCATTGAGCTTTGTTTATTTATATTTAATTCAGATTTTTTAATCACATTATATTATTTTGGTAAAACTGCAATTAATCCTCCTTACTTTTTCGTAATCACTTTTTGGTCCTCACCAGCATGGCTCATGTGTTTATACACGTGAGCCTGGCTTTTTGCAGAAGGGACCTTGGGGATTTAGGTATTTCACATTAGTACTCTAACTTTTTATTTGCGTATTAAATTGCAGTTGGTGTTGGAACTTTAATTTATTTGCAATGATGCCCCTGTTAGCATTGTAGTTTCTCTTTGTTGTTTGAATTTATTTTAAATGGCAATTAAACTCCAAAAAATCTCAAAAAATAGCTATAGACTCCTGTTGCATTGTAATTTCACGTACTATTTTTAATTTGCAATTTAGGTGTTTTTATTATTTATTAAAAATAAAAAACACCTCCTTTGCCCTTGTTTGCAATAGAAAACTCATAAAAAATACAAAAACATTTTGAAAATTTCCCCCAAAAAATATTTTGTTTATTTATATATTTTTAACCTTCATACCAAAAATCACTAAAAATTATAAAAGAAAATGTTTGAAAAGCCCCAAAACCTTTATAAAATATATAAAATTCTCAAAAATATCAAAACTTGCGTTTTCTGGTTTTAAATTTTCTTCTTCTTATTAATAAGATATTTGAACTAATTTGGAGCAATTTTGATACTGTTTGGTATATTTCTCTCCATTTTAATTTCGGGTATTTTATTTAAACCCTGTTTTAGGGTATTTTTGACTTTAAATATAAAAAAAATTAGCAAAAATTCCTAAAAATCACAAAAACAGTAAAAAATATTTAAACCCAAATTATTTTATTTTCTATATTTTGATTATTTTATTAATATATATGTTAGTCCTTATTCTTTATATACTATATATATTATTATTATATATTCTAAAAGAAAAGGGAAATATAAAGATCTAAAAATATAAAAAGAAAATATAAAAATAGAAAACTAAGAATAAAAATATAAAAATATAAAAATATACAACCAAAACCAATAATAAGAAAATTAAAAAAATTAAAACCTACAAAAAAGGAAGAACATATAAACAACTACTTCACAATCATTTTTGTGCATTTTTACCCTATCTATCCTGCTTGTTCCCTGTGTTCGACCTCTACATGCATGCACACTATACACATCCATTATAGAGTTATAGTAAATTTTAGCTTCACAAATTTTGTTTTTATTGCTTAACTATCATTGTGGGTTAATTATTGTCTGAAGTTGGGTTTCGTGGAGGTCATCTCAACGATTGTTGATCCGCCTTGTGGATTAACACAACCTCTGCAAAATTCTCTTCAACATGAGGTAACTCTCATAAATTTTTAGAATTACGATAATTGATTTATCACGAAGATAATGGTTCAACAACTAACAACAATTAGGACATTAATCAGGACGACAATTACGATTTTAATTTTTATCTATTCTTGGTGATAATTAGAAGGCAACTTACCTCTCATTCCAAATTAAGACTAGGATATGATCCTAGTCCTTGGTTATTCATCCAAAGGCCATCATCATAGAATTGCCCCATTAGATAAGTGTTGTCTACCATGAGTATAAAATAAAGGGCATGCCTCTCTCTTTAAGGCACATGAAATAGATAAAAGCCTTTCCCTTATAAGAGCCAAAAGTAGCCTTGATCATTAAGATGGAAGTTTCGAGAGTAGAAGACTCTCTAATACATGTCCTCCCCCCCTCTCTCTACAACCCTACACGTCCATCATCAAGTCTGCATCTTCTCTTCATAGGCATGGTCCTATGAGAGAGAAGATCGTCTTCTTCATTGTGCTTCACATATCTGCAAGAGGACTCGATTTCGTGAGATGAAATCAGAAGATTGAGATCTTCTCGGTCTCATCCGTGGGTTGATAACACCAAGAAGAAGTAGATACCAAAGTTCATGGGAAACTATGCGACTCATCATCGCGCTCGCGAGAGGAGAGTCCTCAGATCAGACTTCATTCGGGGGGTCTCTTTCTTTAGAAACCCATGCTTCAAGAGGCAACTCCGATTTTTGCTAGTATTCATAAGAATACAAGAAACCATATTAGAAAAATCGTTTCCCTAAATTAATGGTTTCAAAAAGTACAAATCCGTTGGGTTGATTTTGCTTGTTCATGTGATGAACAACCAATCTCTTATGCAATATATTTTCAACATTTTTGTGATGTGAAGTTCATAAAGTTTTACTTACTTCCTTCTCCCCATGTCTCTCATAACTCACTGGAGCATCCTCTAAGCAATTAAGGGTTAGAAAGGATGATATTGACCATCCCCATAAGCCTCGGCCCATCCTTACATTGAAAGTGGTGAGTAGGATAGTAGAAGGGTCACTGATGATTATTCTCAAGATATATAAGAAGATACGATCATGGCGGTCCCTGTTATCTTACTTCTCACATGTTAGTATCATATTGTTTGGAAAATGAAGTGTCAAAGGATGCGGTTTTGGTTGTCCCCTCAAGCATTTTACACTCGACCCTTAAGGCAAAAGTTGTGAGTAAAGGATAAAGGAGATGGTCATGACCTTCCCTTCCCCTATCTTATAGAGGAGGGCCGTGATCGTCCCTCCCAATACTCTTACCTCACCGAAGCATTTATTAGTAAGGAAGGTTTATAGGAGATGATGTTAGCTATCTCTGAAGGCCTTCTATGCTTGTCCCATGTGTATTACATAGCTCATTAGAGGCTTGTGTAGGCTAAGAAGGGCTAGAGGAAACACTTTTGATTGTCCCTTAATGCCTTATGTGCTCTTCCCTTTCGATAAAAAAGGTAGGAAGGCCATCAGAAGGGACAATATTGGCATTACAAGAAACCAGACCTAAGACAACGAATAAGTCGAATATTCGTTGCCATATATTCTGATGTTAAAGATATAACAACAAATATTATTCGTTGCCAAATCATCTTTTATACTTGAAATTAACAACGAATGTCATATTCGTTGTTGAAGGTCCATATAACGACTATTATTTCGTTATATTACTCGTTCAAATTCATACTGGTCGTTGGCATATTTAACTACGATTAGAAGAAAAATTCAACGAATAATCATTGTAATATGATTCGTTGGGAGGAATATAGCAACAAATACCATTATTCGTTGCGAATTTAAGAAGTAAGCAACGAATAATTCTCATTGTTGTATATTTAACTATGGAAGATATGACAACATTAAGTTATTCGTTGCCTTGGGTCATTTTTCTTGTAGCGTGGGACGGTTGTCGTGATCGTTTCTTCTGGACTAGCACATAAGTGACAAAATTCGGGGCTTGCCTCCTCTGGAGTGATAGAAGGGACTGTCATAACCGTCCCGAGAGAGGTACCAATTCATCCATTCAGAGGAGACGTGCACCATTTGCATTTCATATGCCCAAATGAGACGCCAACAAAGGGATGAGTACGCGACCACCCTTGCTGATCAAAGGAACATTTGGTTTATCAGAGGGGACATTAAGCGACCATACCCTCTAGTGTAGTGGCATGTGGTGCTTATTCCGTGTTTAATATACGTACATCTCTCATTCTTAATGAAATTGATTATGGTTGATCATGTGATTGTTTCGTGTTCAACCTTAGATGACTCGATCCTGATCGATTACACGATCCATACGGGCATGGAGTATTGCACTCAACTTGCTACTTTACACTGTTTTGTATCATTTGATCATGTTGTTGAGAAGGGCGTGGATCGTCTGTTGTAGCATCGAGATGCTACAGCAGACGATCCTCTCGCTGTTGAATATACTTATCGACACATAGACAAAACCATCAAAAATATATGTTGTATAATTATGCTTCTATCTTCTGGGAAAAAAACAGAAAGATTTTTTCCATACTAATACAGGATTAAGGGACTGATGATTCACATATACAATCATCTACCACTTTACTATGATGAGCTTTATCTTTCGTATCCTCCACTAAAAATGGGATCTTAATTAAGCTTAAGGATGCATCCATCCTAAATGGAGGCGTGCAATGTTGCATTTGATCCAGCTTTGTCCATGCGTATAGCCGTCTTGTTATTTTTGAGAAAATCTCTGTACCACAATGCAGATGTCTTGGGACTTCTCTTCCTGTTATCGTCATCGAAGTCTACGTAGTAAAGACCGTAGCGCGACTTGTACCCTCTGAGAAACTCGAACACGTCCATGAACGACCATACGAAGTATCCCCCTACATGCGATCCTTTCCTGCACGTCGACAGTAACCAGATTGCACAAAAAAGAAGAAGAAGAAGAAGTAAAAATGCTACAGAATTTATAGAGGAAAACCGACCCTGACAACTAAGCTCTACTGCAGCCTAACCATATATATGTACAACAAAACGATCAACGTTGTTAAGCAATAATCCTCGACGATTATAACATACAATCAACTTTTTCGAGTTTTTCGCCTGAACTGCATTTATGTAATATTTTTTTAGGGGAGATGAGCAAACCTGAGAGCTGACAGAACACTTGATAAGTAGGCACGAATTGCGTCGATGCGCGGCGCGTCGTCAATTGTATTACTACTAGCAGCAGGAATTCCTAAACCTGGCATTTAATTAATGACACGGCATTAAATCAAGGCAGGGCAAACAAGCCTGTTGTATATATTTTTACTTAATTGGTATTCGCAAACCATTTTCCTGGACGTAAATAATAGGATTTCCATATTCTCGCTTCAGATATTCCAACATTTTCTCCAACCCCACTGGTTCTGCTGGTACATCAACCGGTATATACTGTATTTTTACTCAAAAAAATACTTATCAGATCAAATTAAGTTAGACTTATACATACATAGATACGTATTTTCACGCAATAATTTTTTTAAAATCATGCGTATTTACCCCAGGTATCGGCTTTATGTCTCGCGAAACTGCAATTATCATGAGATAAACAGCTGCATCAGCCAGATTGGAAACAAGAATCATAGCAGCAAAATTAATTGAAACAGCGGAAAAATCACAGTACATGTTAAGCCAACAGACATATCGGCGGAGTAATCGCGAAGAGAAGCGTTCGAGAGGACGATATTCTGGACGTAGAGAGTTATATAATGATTCAAACCGACGAACTCCAGGGTCCCTTTCAGGAGACTGGATTCCTCCTCGGAGAAGGATGGAAGCCTAGAGCCCACGATTTCTCTCATGACCTTGGGGTAATCACCATATATGAGAGGTTTCAGGGACCTGAAATATTGATCAGCATGTCAGGGACCTGAAATATTGATGCATGTTCAGGACGGGGAAGTGGATCCTCTGCTGTAGAGAGGATTACATCACATCAGAGGTATTGTAATCCTTTTTAATAATTTTTTTTGGTGATTTTGATTCCAAAATCCAACCTTATAGATTGAATCTTAGATTAATGCTCTACATATCCTCCAAATTTCGCTCAAATCCGAGCTTATTTGTTATTTTATCTTAATAGTTTAAAATTCAGATATTTTGAAAAGGAATTTAAGTTGCTTAGATCTTGACTGAATGTTCGACCATTACGATAAAAAAGCAAATAAGCTCGGATTTGAGCGAAATTTGGAGGATATGTAGAGAATTAATTTAAGATTCAATCTATAAGGTTGTATTTTGCAATCAAAATAACAAAAAATTATTAGATAGGATTACAACACCTCCGATCTAATCCTCTCTATAGCAGAGGATCCTCTTCCTCGGGACATACGGATTATTTGCTGTAGCCAAAGCACAGCACTGTTTCTGTAGGATCGTCTGCTGTTACAGCACATCAGTTGTAGCAGCTGACGGGTTTGGGTGGACCCTTTCGTGTGCATGATCGAGTGTAGTGCTGCACGCCATTAGATGAGCACGCTCCGTGATCTTCACCCGTCATGGTCGCCATCCGAGGGCATGCAACACTACAAACTACAGCAACATTTACTGTGGTTTGGCTACAACGGAGGATCCGTCCCCTGCATGTACTTATGTATATATTACATGGGAGCGGATCCTTTGCTGTTACAGTAACAACAAGTGCTGTAAAGCAGGTGGTTCACCCGACAAGGATCGGAATGTACGCCAATCACTGTCCATCACCCATGAGTACCTTGGATCCCCATCGGGCGGTTCCCCTGCATTACAGTACCTGCTTATAACAGCAGAGCATACGCTCCTCGCTTGTACATACCATCCAACTGTGAATTCGAACGCCCTTTGCGTTGCTTCCACATCTTCGAGGGAATCTGTGTAGGGAACTAGCCACATGCTGTATATATTGAATCCAACCAACCCTTTTTGAGCAGCCTGAAACAACCATCGAGTGAGAGATTGGAAGTTCATATATATATATATATATATACACATATATACATATACATACATACATATATAGGGTAAAATGGGGCTGCCCCCTGGGAGTAGCCAACTTGGCTACTCCCACCCCTATTTTCCCCTCATTTTTTTATTTCTTTGGAAAATAAAAATTTGCATATTCATCATTATATCCCTCTCACATTCTATTAAAATTTCGTCAGAAACAGACTCCTACGGCCTCCATCCAAACATGGTCGATTTAAAAAATCCTGCGACCGTTAAAAAAATGGCGTCTGGATGGAGGGTTTAGGAGTCTCTGTTTCTGACGAAATTTTAATAGAATGTGAGAGGGATATAATGATGAATATACAAATTTTTATTTTCCAAAAAAATAAAAAAATGAGGGGAAAATATGGGTGGGAGTAGCCAAGTTGGCTACTCCCTGGGGACAGCCCATTTTACCCATATATATATATATGTATATATATATATATATATATATATATATAGGGTAAAATGTGTATGCCCCCTAGGGGGAGCTAACTTAGCTCCCCCCGCCCCTTTCACATATTTTTTTTTATTTTTTTTTGAAATCCAAAACCGTGTAAATTCATTATTAAATCCATATAATATGTCATTCAAATTTCATGCGAAACAGAGACTCCTACGACCTCCATCCAAACGGGGTCGATTTAAAAAATCTTGTTACCGTTAAAAAAATGACTGTCTGGATGGAGGCCGTAGGAGTCTCTGTTTCCCACGAAATTTTTATGACATAATATAAGGATATAGTGATGAATATTCACGGAAAAAAATTTCAAAAAAAAATAAAAAAATGAAGAAAATAGGACGGGGGGAGCTAAGTTAGCTCCCCCTAGGGGGCAGCCCCATTTTCCTCATATATATATATATATATATATATATATATATATATGAGAAAAGGGAGCCTAAGCCCCGGGTGTAGGTAACTACCTACACCCGGGCTATTTTTTCATGATTTTTTTATTTTTTTTGAAATGAAAACTTGGGGTAATTAGATCACTATATCTCACCATGATGTCATTCCAATTTCAAGTTAATTTGAGACTTCTACCATCTCCATCAAGATCATCAAATTTTAACGGTCTGGAATTACTGAAAATGACACGTTCTAGATGAACATGTTAGGAATGTTTGTTTTGCATGAAAATTGAAACACACATTCCCCTTAATATATTAAGTAAATCCCCCGAAGATTTTTTTCGAAAAAAATAAAAAATAATGAGAAAAAGGGCCGGGTGCAGGGAGTTACCTACACCCTCGGGTGCAGGCTCCGGCTCCCTATATATATATATAGACACACACACACACACACACACATATATATATATGTGTGTGTGTGTGTGTATACATACACACTGTTTCATGTTCATAACTCTTAACAACTTTGGATTTTAGCATCTCTATCGGATGTCCACAACACCTGTGGAGATAATATATCTGAAGCTTTGACTGTGTTGGTAACCGGATCCTCTGCAGTACTGTAGATGTCGGATGTAAAAACTAGGCGTCGTGAGCTGCTCGATCAAGATCGAACAACTCATACGAAATCAGGGTATTTTTTAGCCCTTACCGTGTGAATCGCTCGATCTTCATCGAGCGGCTCATGGTGCTCCGATTTTCACAGCCAGCCTCTGCAGTACTGCAGAGGATCTGTGCTCGTTCGTTGGGCTCAATCCTAACAACTTAGTTGAAAAAAACAGAAAGGAAAGGCTTGCCACCTTTTTTTTCGAAATCAATAAAAAAATCCAATTGTATAGATTGAATTTATAATGAATATTCTAGAATGAAATAGCTATAATCCTTTTAATTTTGACAATTTCGGGAGCATGATATATATCTATAAATATCTGAGGTACTCACCTTGTATTTGGCTCTGTACAGTCTCACAGCCGATGCATGGGCCAAGAGTACGTTATGCATAGCAATGTACGCCTCCACGGTAGAGTTGCCGGAGTCACACTTGGTAATGCCGAACGGCGGGGAGCACCGGCCCGGTGGAAAGAAACCGTAGTCGTACGCCGCATTCACGACGACGTTGGCCTCGTTGAAGGTGGTCCAATGGCGGACTCTGTCTCCGAACTCCCTGAAGCACACATCTGCGAATGCTGTGAAGTCGTCCCTGCAATGCAATCGGGATTTCCATATCACTGAAAGACATCGATGCGCAGAAAGAACGAAGAACAAGAAGAAGAAGCTTTCGTCTTTTTTTAAGCTAAGTTACACGATCTTCGGGCTGAGCCATCCGCCGTATTCATCTTCAAGCACTTGAGGATAATCGAGGTGTATAAGTGTAACGTGCGGTTCCATTCCTGCACGCAAACAGATTTAACGAATCATTTAACAACGATTATATACTAACGAAAAACTCGGTGATCATCGTTATAGTTACAATACCGTTCTGGACCAGTCCATCAATGACGCTGTTGTAGTATTCTAAGCCTTTAGGATTGACTGCTCCTCTTCCATCTGTAGATAAAAAAGAGAGGAAATCATATCATATGCATTTGCATATGCATATGAAATAAGCCACAGCGAAGTGGTAAATTTGTGATTTTTGGAGCATTACTTGGAATGAGTCTGGACCAAGAGATGGAAATTCTATATGCTTCCAGTCTTGTATCACTCATCAGTTTTATATCTTCCTGCAAATGTTTGAAGATTTTGCTATATCATTCTTCGCTGCTACATATATATGTTACTGAATTCACAATGAAGAATATATTCATTTGCACTGATAGTTGCTCGAAGATTAATGTAAATTTGCAAGAGAAAAACAATGGATAACCGTTGTTATATTGATTGTTTTTTTTAATAGTAGGCCTGGTAATTTCGGGGGTCCCGAGCGTCTCCACTGGGATTAAAACCCAGGTCCTTTAAAGTGGAGACACCCTGCTCTACCACTAGACCACTCCTTGGGTTCGTTATATTGATTGTTATTGGTTGCAAATTTGAAACAGACTTTTGCAATGAATTTTGTTGTCACAAGGAAAACAAGTTTTTGCTACAAGACTATGCCGACGGATATGGGGTTTGTGGCCACAGAATTGGGCTCTACCCACAACATGTTGTGATCAGTAGCCGTAGCTGCAAGTCGTGTCGCGAGAGTTCTCTAACCACGAATATGTTGTGGCCACTACAAGTGACCACAGAACTTGTCGTGGCCACAACTCATGTATAGAGACTTTGGCCACGGATTGTAGCTATGAGAAACTAGTGGCTACGGAATTATCATGGCCACAGGTTTCCGTAGCCACATTCTGTGGCCACAACTCATTTTTCTTGTAGTGGTTGTTATGGCATATCGACCAAAATATTTAAGTTCACCTCGTCAGTAATCCACAACCTGCAGTAATATGGGTGAGGTTTAAATTGGAATATGTCACTATTCCTGTTCGGCTAGAAGAATAGGAAAAAGGTAGAAAATGTATAGATAAGGTGGAATAAAGATAAGAATAAGAATAATAGTCGTGCGAGGAAGGAGATGAGAGGTAAATAACACCATTATTCATGAGGTGATTCCCCAAACAAGCACACTTTAAAGGTGGTTGGAAACTAGGATTGGGCACCGGGGGGCCGGTCGGGTCAGGTCGGGTTTGAATTGGCATGGTTGAAGCCCATTTAAGTATATGGGCTAATGAGTCGGACCTAGGTCCATTTTATTTCAAATTCTAGGCCCAAACCCAAATCCGACCCTAACAAAATGGATCAAGTTTGGGTCGAGTCGGCCTAATTTAACATCTATGTACACCAATATCATGTGTTTCGTTCTTCTGGCATTTGTCTGGTTGTTTCTTATACATGTGTGCATGTTTAAGACTTTAAGTACGCTAACTAATTCGTGATTCTGACATTAGTTGTATGTTGGAAATAAAAATGTGGTAAAAATATGACTTAAACTATAATTCAATTCACCATTACATATTCTATTATAGATGCGAGCACTAGGATCCAATACAGATTGGTTACTTATAGTTGTACATGCTCTAACACTTGAGAACACAGATTCCATTCTTGCATATTAATGTAATAATGTCCTCAATCCACGCTAATGGATATGATTATTAATGGGTTTAAGCATTTATTCTGTACTCGAAATAAAGATATGAAAGTTAAAATATGGTATTTGCAACGAAAATAAATATACTGGATATAATTATATCGTATAGGTCGGGCTATCGGGCTTGCGGGTTGGAGCCTTCTCAGACCCGGACCTTATCCGATAATCAATACATGCTCATTTTTTTGCCCATAATCCGCCCAGTAAATCTCAAGTTTGGGTTTGAGTCGAGTTTGTGGGTCGGGTTTTAAGTCAGGTCGGGCCGGTCCAGCCCAATGCCCAATCCTAATGGAATCCATAAAAAAGGACATTTTTACCCTTAAGATAGATCAAATTCATTGAGAATGCCCTCTCCTTCTCCATCAACTTCCTCCGCTTCATCTCCACATCCACTCACCTCCACTCGTCGAACCCTCGTACAAATCATCTCGAGCCCCCCAGATCAGTTTCTGCTTCACTCTATTTCATCTCCGTCATGACCCCACAATCGCTCACCTCGATCTTTGCAAAGAGACGGAGAAACATAGCTATTTCCTTCTTCGTCTAATCGAGGGCCATCAGAGCTTCGCCTTTGCAGCACCTACTCTGTTCGCGGCTACAGGAGCAGCACCTCTGTCAAACTTGAACTCAGCCGAAACAGGAGCTAGCCACCAGAGATCTGAGAAGAGGTGCTCAAGAAAGCCGCCTCGCGGTCACACTTGAACGAGGAAGACGAGGGCTCAACATTGGTGATGTTGGAGCCTACCCAGTAGAGAACAAGGAGGAGGGGAACCCTCCACCATTGATCATCCGAGGCCACCTGATATCCCAACCGTCGATCATTTACAATACTCCAACTCAATCGTTGATGCTTGTATCAGCCCTTCGATCCTCCATCAGCTGCTTAGGGCAAACCAAACCCCCTAGCATCGCCAATAGCAAGGATCCTCTGCTGCGCAGCAGAGGCCTGCTGTACCACGTGGGCCGCTCGATCATGATCGAGCGGTTCACATGCAAAGGGCCACTTTAACCCTGAATTTGTGTGAACCGCTCGATCTTGATCGAGCGGCTCACGTGGTACAACAGACTCTGCTGGCCAGCAGAAGAGCTGCTCTCCATCGCCAAACCCACCAACCCCTCTCCCAGAACCACCATAACCTCCCCCCTCCCCCCCACCCCCCCCCCCCCCCCCCCCGTGCCTCCCTTGCTCGCGAGAATCGCCTAGGTCCTCTCCTCGCAATGTATTGTATGTGCAACGTCACTTCCCTGAAGGCATTGATGGAGGAGGAAGGGAGATGAAGAGGAAGAATACCGGGGGAAGGAGAAGTAAGGAAAGGTAAAGAGGATCCTCTGCTGCAGCAGAGACGTGGATCGCTCCATCTTGATCGAGCGGTTCTCATGAATTCACACTTTTTGTGGGTCTCTACCATGCAATTTGTGAGAACCGCTCGATCAAGATAGAGTGGCCCATGTCCCTTCTGCATCAGACCCTATAGCATAGGATCGGGTACCAAGGAAAGGCAATAGATGGGAAGAGGATCCAACCTTTATTTGGTGTGGTTTGATTAACTCAACACTAACCCAAGCAAGTTGGTTCAAGAAGAAACAAGTTAATGACATGGTTCCTTGTGTTAGACGAAGTAAGTTTGCAAGAGTTAGATGATAAGTACGAAGAATACATGGTCGAGAAGATATTTTACAAAGTTTATAGGGGTCATGGTGTAAAAACGACTTTCGAGAAAGACACTTCAAAGACATCTTTTGAAACATCTATGCAGGAATTGTGAATTCGGTATGATATTGTTGGCATTAATTGATATTCCGTTTCTTTTTATAGACATGATGAATCATATCTTCGTCCATTTTTAGATCATTTTGTCATGATATTTTTACAAAAACAAGCCTTGTGTACTTTCATAATTATGTGTTGAACCCTTCATAATTCCGAATTACACAAAGAATCTCGAATAGTCACTTAAACATTAACTCAACCGTATTGTTAATTTAAACTATATTTAATTTTGGACTTTTATCACTTGTGCCCTTTTAACTACTGCAATATCAATTATACCACTCATTTTTTGCAATATCAATTATGCCCCTACATTCTTACAAAATTCACAATTCTGACCTTCCATTAATGTAAACATGAGCATAACTGATATTACAAAATTAATTTACAAACTTGGATTTAAATATTGAATTTAATAGAACATATCTTGCTATTCTTTAAACAAATATCTAAGATGATTCTTTTATTTTATTAAAACGAGAGAAGAGAGGGATAGATAGATAGATGTGGCCAGGATTTTTTTCTGCCTTTATAATATATGGCTTTTCGTATCATCACCGGATGGCTTTATATTAAATGAATACTAGGGTGCATATTTGCGCTTCGCGGCGGGGTAAAATGAAATGCTAAAAACATTAGAAGATGTTTAGAAATTCAGATGTATGTTTTAAATGAAAATAAAATTGATAATGATTTGATGTTCAAAATAGTGAAAAATTTAAGAAGGCATCTACCTCATATGATAATAACTTTATTAAAAAGAATTGCATTAAAGATTCTAATACATGAAAGTACAAATTAAAAGGAATGGAGAAAGAAGATACAGTCAACCTATGGCGATTGTTGTTCATAACTTTATATATTACAAAAACAACTACATGGCTTGTTGACATTTTAAAAAAATGGGAGCAATTTCTTCTTTTTACGGGGTGTCATTTAGATTCTATCAGAAGTCACATGGGTGTCATTTAGATTCTATCAGAAGTCACATGCAAAAGTTAAAACAAAATATATAATTATTAGCATATATCTAAGCTAGTTACCCACATAATCACAGTGAACAATTACCCATTGATATTTATTTTTTTGTTATTATAATGCTCATATTATGCTTTTTCCTCGAATGGGATATTAAAATTGAGATACTAACATGAGGGAAACAATATCCATATATATAAACTCATCGACAACAGAAATATACAGAACACTTTCATCTTTAATCTTCAACGGTGAGAATATGGTTATGATCATTTAAAGGTAAAAGCTTCTAAGAAGAATACATGCAACAACTAATTAACACCTATTTTCGACAACGTAAAAGAGAATACATAGTTTAAGCTAATATAAAAAGGAAGTACCATTTTGACAATAAGTCGTCATGAAAAATCTCCATAATCATCGAAGAACATCAATTCTATCACCATAGAGGAGATTGCTACCAGTAAACATTAAAAAAACTAATGGATTGAGATTAGATGAAATAAAAAATTCAGATAAGGAAAGATTGTTATCAACTCCACCTAAGATAAATATAATTTTAATATAATTTTAAATTCAGATAAATGCTATAATATAATGTAGTATATAATAAGATACACACTAAGATAAATCAAAATTCTAACAATAATATGGCATATGAATTTCATATTAATTTCAATCTGCTACTGGAGAAATAAGATCACAACAGTGAATTGATTTTTTTCAAATAAAAAATGGAAGCAAAGCAAAGGGCGTTACCTGTTCGTGTCACAGAGAGAGAAATAAAGAGGGGGATATAGTGGATAGAGAGAGATGGGACAATTCGAGTGAGGGAGAGTGCGAGAGGATGGGTATGAAAGTAGGGAAAAGAAACAAAGTGGAAAGGGGGAATAAGGAGCATGCCACGTGTAGGTAAGAGGAGAGCACATGGGCAGAACTCACTGTTAGTAAGAGTAATAGATATGATTTGATCTTTTATTGAAAAAAATATACTGGACCTTCTCTCTAAAAGTAAAACTAACATAAGCAGCGGTGGAGTGTAAGTTCAAAACTGATCCAAACGCATAACATTATTTTATGACTATTGCTCTACTTATATAGAAATATAATTATATGATCAATATATCGGCCTGGACCCGATCTTGACTCGACCTGCAAAAGCTCGGATCCGGTCCGAACTCGATGTATAAATGGGTCGGACGCGAGTTCTTATATTTCAAAAATATCATGCTCAGGCTGGGCCCAAGCCCTCATGTTTCAAAATATCATGTCCAGGACATATGCCACCATATTTTAGTAGTTTATAGTCTAACAAACTTTTGCAATATGTTGTTACTAAATTGAATTCCATAACGATTCGATCACATGGAAAAGAATCCTGCAAAATATTTCCAGATTTTAACAATCCATGTACAACAATCCACACGTAAATCATATTAGAACCTAATTGAAGGACATAGATTTATAGTCACAATACATCCAATATTTATGTATTATGGATGACCTATATCATAATAATAAATTGGAATCAAAGTGCAACTTAATGGAACCAGAGTGGGTGCGGGCTGAGCACAGCCCGAACTCAAGCTTGGCTCGAGCTTGAGTACTCGGTTTGCTAAAAAAAAGCAGGCATCGACCCAGCCCAAAGCCCACAAAAAAATAACAGGCTCGAGCCAGACTTTCCCGATTGGACCGGATCGAGTCCAATGCTCCATCCTAAGTATAGGCACACTGCACTACCATCCGACCACTTCTTGAGTTCTGACATGATGCACGTAATTACCAAGATTGCAGGAAGCAACTTGGTAATTAAAACAGAATATAGGGACATATACTAAAAAAGTCCTAACAACTTTATCACATAAAAATGAGGAAGGATGAGCTCATAAGGATTTTAATCGTATGCTCCAATGGGCAGCGAGCAAACTCTGTTGTACCCATTTGAGCTGCTCGATCTTGATCGAGTGGTTCACGTGATTTTGCACAGTATGAGTTCACAAAAAGTACAAAATCACGTGAACCGTTCGATCAAGATCGAGTGGCTCAAATGGATACAACAAACTCTGCTGGGATCACCGTTGCAGCACCTTTCCCGAGCTCATAAAGCATCCAACCGGTGGCAAGAATCCATACCTTGAACTTGTGGTACCCGTCCGCCGTCACGTCACCCGAGCCGCCGTCGGGCATCCTCCCTGACACCCATCCCCTCACAGATTAACACCTCACCACATCCAAATCGAACAAACATGCATCGATTTTACCTTGCTGTGTGAAGGTGTCCCATATGCTGGGACTCCTCCCGTCCTCGGCCACTGCCCCTTCGTACTGCAACGAACCCAAAGCCCTGCCATGAGAAGATCATCCCCCACAAAGCCAAAGAGAAGAAGCTGCGAACCTGATAAGCGGACGTCCCGGCACCGAAGACGAAGTCGCGAGGGAAGTCGTCCCGCACGAAGCACGCCGCAAACGGCAGGAGCGCCTGAAGCAGCACCAGCACGAGAGCGGCGAATTTCGACATATGATCTGCTCCCTCCGCCTCCCGTCTCTCGCAAGCTCCAGATCCATGCGAGTCAGGAGATGGTCAAGGCGAGCGAGTGGTTACCATTTGTCCAATTATTATGTGCCACTAAACGCAGAGGGAGACGTCTGCGGTGTGCAGTGCAGCGAGCAGATCCTCTCCCGTACAGCAGAGGGAGACTGCTGTAAAATCACTGATCGTGCAAGATCGAGCGGTTCACACAATTCGGTGCAGTGCATGCACCTGCCGTGTGCGATTTACAATTTATTTAATCCTTGATTGGCTCGAGTTCAATTAATTTAATGTTACTATCTTAATCATACTACTACTATATACATATGTATGTTATTTGTTCATAATATATGTTCATATATTGACATAAAGAAACCTGTGAGCTCTACAATGTTAATAAAAGTGAACCTTCCTGAGCAATAGGATGTAGCAACGATTCAACTAAGGACAATATTAGTTGAATTTTTCATCTAATGGTTCTTAGATTAACAATGATCAGGACAACTTTTTAATGAAGTAATCAGCGGGAAATCATAGTTTCCTGAACCTCTTTAATCGTCTGGTGGTAGAAGCAGTGGCTCCCACTTTGAAAGATCGGGGTTCGAATCCTCCTACTATAAAAAAGAAAAAAAAATTTCCTCCTCACACTATTGTAGTTGTGTTTAATGATAATTAATCCACGGTAAAGCACTGCTTCTTCTCTCCTCCCTCTACCACCTCGCCTCCCGTAGCTCGTCGACCTCCTCGATGTCTCTTGGAGAGGCCCTTCTCCATTTCACTATATGTGTCGGTCACTCCTTCGCCAACTCCACCATGTTATCTGCTAGTGCCGACATTATTGGACATGCGAGCCCACGATGAGCCATTATGCAATAAATATTATTGCGAATATCATTCCATGATCTGAAATGAAGAATGATTAAATTTACATAATAGGTCCCTTAGTACAATTAGGGTTATGTACCATGGCTATCTTAATAATTATACAGCTGTTAATTCAATTGTTGAATCATAGAGGCTGGTGCTTGGGTGAATATCTAAAGAGTTAGATTGAGAACTCATCAAGCACCGTCAAAGTGATTATTAAAAGAGGATCTCCAACCTAAGAAGGAGATGGTAATCCTTTCTCTAAAGGTTGATATCTGACCGACCTCTTGATGCAGGTCCTCTTCATAGGATAGAGATTCATAGGTGTCATATTAGTTAGGTCAAAGAGTTGACTTAACAAGATAGAGATAACCAAAGACCTATGTCGTATGATCTCACGGTATAGGTATGCATTCTCTGACCGAGGATAGGTATATTACTATATGTCTGAGTATGTACATTTGGCACATCAATAGGTTGATGACCTAACCATGGTCTATACACCAACACGCTGGTGTGCATGTAAGAGCATATGAGTAATACAATCTCTCAAAGGGATCATACATGTTCATTACTTAATCGGAAGACATGAGCTCACTCATGAGATATTGGGAAGAAACAGATTCTATGCACAGTCGTCTCACTTTGGAAGCTCGACTGAATTTGTAAGTTTGATATATGCTTTTGGAAAGTATATGATCAATACCTGGGTATGATATATGCTTTTGAAAAGTATATGATCGATACCAACTCCCAATGATCGAATGAGAACCTTAATGATAAAACTTTGAAGAAGACAATCTAAATAGATCTAATAATTTGAGTTTATTCTTGATCTTCCAGTATGTAGGATGTACATGTATCAGGAATATCTGAGGGTGATGTAATCGTAAACGATTGTATAACCATGATGCTTCCATTCCTAGAGAGTAATAAAACAAATCTGGATTTTAGTGACTCCTCTCAGTAGAGAAGTGATCTGATCTTGGTCCAAATGTCGGACACTGATCTGAATGTGATTTAGATGCAATGAGAAGATTAAATTTGCGGTCTTGATTTATCAAGCATCTATGAGAGGTCTGTAAGATCTGGATTTGAGATGTGATCTCAATATTCAAGTCAGTATAGTTGAACAATACAATCGCCATATCCTTATCTCCAAGTATCCGCAGAGAGAGCATGCTATCCTTGAAGTAGTTTATGGATAATTTCATTGTTGATATTATATATCCGAGCATTGAGAAAATTGATAATTAAATGTGATTTAATTATCATGAATAATATGAATTTGATTCATATTATAAGGAGAGTTATCTGAGATAATTAAAAATGATTTAATTATCAAAGATATAAATAATGTGAATGTGATTCATATTATCTGGGCACATGAGAATAGAGATCCAAGATGATTAAATGTGATTTAATTATCATGGATGCGAATAATGTGGATAGTACTATTCATATTAATCAGATATATAATAAATATGCTTTATAATATATTAGAGTGAGCCTATTGTGATTTATATTTATTAATTAATTATTGAGGTGAATTGTATTCACATTGGATGATTAATTGAAATATAATTTACATTTTATTTTGGGATGTGAATGCGATTCATATTTTTCCAATGACATGATTGTAATGTTCATAAGATAGTTATGAATTATTTTTGTGAGATAATTTACAACAAATGTTGTTGTAAATCTTGGAGATATCATGGGATAATGATATCTCATGAGATAATGAGATCTCATGAGATGATTAAGTGGGCATACCCCCTTTTAGGGGATATGGTCAATCTTCTCATTATCTCCAAGATTGATTAATTGATTTGATTTGAAATTAATTTATATTGATTTTATAAATATATATTATTTTAAATTAAATTAATTATTGTTGTATTTTCATAACAAGATCATGGCCATTGAAACACAAATCAATCTCATCCATTGATTTTGTATTATCATGGATTGAGATCCATGGATCCCAAAATATTATATAAGAAAAGACAATCCTTGCTCTTCAAATGACATCAATCCATATGCTCTCTCTCTACATGCCAAAGGTTCTCTCTCTCTCATTGTGGCCATCCACCATGGAGCCCTTGAGAGAGTCTCCATCATCGCAGCATCATCGTTATACTGTTGGATTGCTTGCTCATGGATCTCCGATTCCTTCGGTGCGCTTCACTCATGAGGAAGACGTCGGATCTCGTGTGACGAGATCAGAAGATTCGTTGCTTGGATCATCAACATGGATTGCGATGAGCATGTGTCTCATAAACATGCTTGCAAGCATCTCCTCCGTCGGATCGGACGTGAGACAAGAGGTCTCTTCATTTAGAGACTTGATCGTAACCACACTTCAAGAGCTAATCCTTTGTTTATAGTTTAGATGAAACGATCTGAGAAGTGTTTTTGGATCACGTGATTTCATCGGATTAAAAATTTTAAAATTCTGTCTCCCGGAGCATCTAGTATGACTAGTCGCTCTCGATCGCACTCAATGGGATCCTCACGCTTCCGTGATGCGCTTAAGGATTTTCACATATCCTTCAAACCCCTCCCTCGAGGACTCCTCTGACTGGACTCCCTTCCAGGAGTCCCTCCTCCATCGTCGTCCTCGATCACGCTCCCTCCCCCTCTATCTAGGCAAGGCCTAATTATGTCTTAGAAAAAGTATGTTATCTATCTACTGTGTGAGACATGGACGTTGGGATCTAAGCCAACATAGATACCTTTTGATCTTAAGGCATGCCTCTAGGAACCAAGAACGATCAAAGATACATGTCCCTACCATGCTATAAGTTGGCAACTTACTATATCTAATCATCACCGACCGGATTACAGTTGAAAAGCTAAGTTAGTTCATGGACTCTCCTTACTTAGCATACTTTGTTGCGTGCTTGATGGTATTGAGATATATCAAACCATCTCAAGAGATGGCATTAAATTTACATAAGGCAGTACTTTTGGTTTCATGGTCTATTCATATGCAGATTTCAGAGGATGCATGGCGGATAGAAACTTAGGTTGGATACCTACCTAGCGAGGAACTTGGCATCATGAAGGAGCAAAAAAATAGACTGGTGTCTCCTGCTCAATTGCTAAGAGTGAATGTAGAGCTATGTCTTATACAATAACAGAACTAGTGTGGATTCGACTTGTGCTCATAAATCTTCACATTAGTCTCACATACATTTAGGAATTGAGAGAATTGGGCAACAATGCATAAGCCTACAACCTCTTGTTCCACAAATGTATCAAACATAAGGAAATTGATTGTCATTGCACCAGAAACTTGATGCCAAGCGGGTTGTGCGTTCCTAGTGTTTTGTTCGACAGTCCAATTGTTGATATGTTTACCAAATCACATGTTGGCGCATAATTTGAAAAGCATTCTGGCAAGATAAACATGACCGGTATATATTCTCCAATTTGGAAAGGGGGTGTTAGGTGTTATGTTATATCCCACCCACTCAGGGGTACGTTTGGTTTTTTTACTAGTAGTGTGTCTCTCTTTCTAATACTAACCCCACAAAGAGGATCCTCAGTTGTAATACAACACATGCTCCCCTATGAGGGTCGTTCGATCCCCATCGAAAGGATCATTGTGTTACAACAGGTGTTACATTACAGCAGGGGATCTGTTCTCACTAATCCCAAGCCTCCAGCACTATAAGGAACTGCAGGGTAGTATAAAAAACATCAAGTCATCACATCATCTCTCTCAAGTTAATTTATGAAAATTCAATAGATATCAATGTTTTTTTTTGCTAGATCAACCAAAGTAATTGTAAGCCAACTAACTTGTCGATTACACTTGCATGTTGTTGAACTTTTGTTTCAACACTTTCCCTTTACATTTTTATACACAATAAATGCACATTTTAAGGACAATCAAACACGCATATTTATATACACCTATTATGGAAATAAGGTTTAATTTTTTTGTCACAATATTTTTCATGCAACTAGTTTTGAGTCAGCCATACCATGTTAAATATTGAATTTATTGAGCATGGTATCATTATATGTCTCCCATGGTTAAGGGATCAAGCTATTATATTACTTCTTCCGTAAAAAGTATGTCCTCGACTCTCTAAAAGAGAGGGATATAATAGTGTGCGTCGGAGATTAGTTTCACCAACTTGGTGGAACTTGGTAAATCTTCATGTTCATTTATGTTTGATTAATTTTTGAGTAAATTACAAAAAAAATCATTAAACTATACACCATATTTGTGTTCTGCGGGAGCTCCATGGGGGCGGAATGGGCAGGGGAGGAGAGGTTGGGAGTGGTGGGTGCTCGCACTCCTTTTTGGCGTGGTGTGCAGGAGGTATTCCTGAGGAATCGGGCGAGGTTTAAGCCAGTTTTGGGGAATGGTCGTGCGTTCTTATTCTGGAAGGACACTTGGTTGGGAGGAGACCCTTTATGTGTTCATTTCCCGCGGTTGTTTGCGTTGGCAGCTGACAAGGATGCCTCGGTTGCCTCTTGCTGGGAGAGCGAATGTTGGTGCCCTCGTTTTGGGGCGAATTTCTCGGATCAAAGGCTGGCTGACTTTCTTTCCCTAATGGACGTCCTCAATGGTGCTGATAGGCCTTCCGATGGTAGGGATCACTAGGTCTGGAGGGACGGTGGCTTCTCGACGCGCAAGGCCAATGGTGTGATGGCTTTCGCACCGCTCGTTCGTTCTGACTCCTTGGTGAGGGACTGTTGCTTCTTCTGGGGGCTCGGTCTACCGTTGCACGTTGCTTTCTTTTTATGGCTCGTCCGCAGGAAGAGGCTTTTGACGAAGGACCGATGCTCCAGATTGTTGCCATTTGTTTCTAATATATGTGTGCTATGCGATTCGGAGGTGGAATCCCTTGAACATGTTTTCTTCGAGTGCCCTATGGTATGTGGGCTGTGGGAGGATCCGATTGTGGATTGTGTGCGAACTATTGACGTGGTGGCCTTCTGTGACTCGTTATTCATGAACAAGCATAGAGATAGAAGACGATTAATGACTCCGGTGACGAGATTATGGTCGATTTGGCTTGGACGGAATGAGGCCATATTCTCGAATCAACACTTTTACAAGGAGAACGTGCTCAATCGCAGTGCAAGGCTGGTGCAGGACTAGAGCGGCAGCTAGATTTTTTGAGTTTCCTCAATCTGGTTGGAGGCTATCTTGCCTCTTTGTAAGATTTCTGGCAGTTTTGTACATTCGTTCCTCTTTTTTTTCTTCTTTAATATATTGGGGTGAACACCATTGAGTGTCTCCCCCTTTTTGAGCGTAAAAAAAACTATACACCAGATTTCAATATTATACATAAACTTTAGAAGTTAACAATGAGGTTAACAATGTCATGCATGAAAGATTCTTGTCAATCTAATTGGAAGAATGTCGTTAAACTGATATCTCATTATTATCAACCATAATTGTTTTTTTTAAAGTTGGTTGTTTAATTTATTAGAGTTGTTTCTCTCGATCTTTTGAACTATATGCAAATAATTAGGAAAACTACCTCAAAATATCAAATATATATAATGCAATTTAACATTGCAAAATATTTATTAACACTAATTTTTTATTTTCATCTGTATTTGGTCTCCCTTGAGTGAAAACTTGCTAACTTCATTCTCTAAACTCGACCATCCTAACACTTTGCCTTCCTCTCTTCCAATAGCACCACCATTTCCTCCTCCCCGAGCCGCCATCATGTTAACATTTCCCTCATAACCAAATTTATTCAAACAAAAAGAGAAACAACCCGTTCAGAGACAATATTTTAGAAGGCATGGAAAATCGATGCAACTCGAAATCAATTTCTTTTGTTTCTTGTACTTTTAAGGACGTGTTTGTTTGGCGAACAACCCCAAGAATAAGGGCGTTAATCCCCTCCTTCCTCATACAACTATTCCCTCATGCGCATCTTTCTACCCATATTTCAATCTTCATTCCACCTTACATACCCTTATTCCACATTATTCGCATCCTTCTAGACCGACAGGAATAGTACCTTATTCCAACTTATTCGTCACCATTATTTATGTTTATTCTCGAACGAACGCATCCTTAGTTATTTTTAAAATTCAAGGAATATATTTGTCTTGTGGATATATCCTTTAGACAAGGAGCTATTTAGCTAAAGAAGTATGCCTCTTAATGGTATTGGCTCTCTATATAAAGTTAAGGTCAGGTGCAACAAAAAGGAAAGAATGACATGAATCTTAAACTTTGTATTTGATATCCTTCCAACGGTTTGGATTCTTTCTCTTTACTTCAACTTGGTGTACCCCTCTTCTCCCTCACCCCTATTTCTTTTCTTCTCACCTTCAAGTTTTCCTCTATAAGTGGTGTTGGAATATGTCGTCCATATCGTCTCCAAACTTGGTATCTAAGGAATACTTGATCTTCATGCATCATACTCGAATGATCGTAATGAACGTCCAACAATGGTAGATGTCGACTGATCGAGTTATCACCCACCGGGCCACTGCCTCTTTCCTCTGATATCGTCATCTGAAGACGCGTCTGCAAGAACTAGACGCCGCAGCGAAAAACACCTAAATACCAAACCAAGGCTGTTGTATACTAGTGTAAAAACTAACTAGACCTTAACAAACTCCTAGAAAATTAAACAGCTCTTGCTTGGTCCTCAGAGCAGCCCATCTTTAACCTTTTCTATTCCATGTTGAAAGCAGTGTGATGCACACTTGCTTAATCCATTCTGTTCAACTGAGATTGCTTAGTGAATGCCTTCACAGAAGGGGACCCAAAAAAAGTTAGTAGCAGCTTACCCTTGAAGAGAGCCGCATCCACAGATCATAACCTCAGCAGTAGGCCTGGATCGTCTCGCAGATACTTCTTCGTATGTTCTGCTCAATTCCGTCCCAAATGCAAATCATAAAACAAAAAAACCAAATCATGTACTTGAATAAATATTATATCCGCCACACAGATGCAGATCGATGGCTTGACGAACCCGAACTCTGTTCGGGGACGTGTGCCCCCTACATCATGAGTTATATTGCGAGTTTCCACGGAAGAAACCGGGGGAAGGCCGATACCAAACAGGCAGCCCGACTGCTAGAAATAATCGGTCCGTAATCCAGTCATTGGGGGCTGCCTGGAGAAAGTATCAAAATAATACAGACGTTCAGATTTACATAGTTGCCGCATACCTTAACTTTTTCCAACAATCACACATGCAGGTGGCGATTCAGCCTTGTCCAGTTTTTCTTCAGATGAAAGGGTGCATCCGCGGTGCGTGCGGAGGGCGAGATTGTGACGATGACCTCTCAGAGCTATGGCGCGGCCAAAATCCAGACCGGTTGCTTGAATCGGACGAACTGGGAGGAGGACCCCACCACGGCAAGTCTCTATCTACGGGCAAAAGTGGAAATGGTGCAAAGCGATCTCTCTCCCATGCGTAAAAATGGCTTCCGCCATTTGCATCTACATCTTGCGTGCTCCTACTTGTCGCTGCTGGGGGTGCTAGAAGAAAAAACCCAGCAGGTTCCGGCGGAGAGGATGTCGGTCCTGAGGGGGGCATGCCTCTCATGCCGCTTGATCGCCGAGGACCGGAAAGTAACCCTGGTGTATTAGGATGTTGATAAGATGCATGGAGTTCATGAACTCGAACATGTCCTCGAGAGTTTGCAATGTAGGGAGGAAGCAAAGATGAAACGGCTGAGCTGCTCGCCCTAGAGTTGGATCTGGACAGTCCATAAAAAAATTTAGAATCATTCCCATCTACTACAACAATGCTCAAGAAACTAGAATTTTGCCAAAATTTCAAATGCAATGGTTCATTAAATAATCGCCATAAAACTCAAAGATCTTACCCATGCCCGAGGACAAAAGGGTGCATGAATCCGGAAGTAGGATGGGCCTCTGATTCAAGCCGTGCAGCTCTCGTGGTACCGGAGGAGACTGATTCTTGCTCTAAACCATTACCATGACTATTTTGGTGCGAAAATGGAGGTGAATGGGAATCCCAGCGATGATAGTAGAGATCAGAAGCGGAAAAACCATGAGATGTTGGCACATCAACAGGCCCAGAAAGGTTACCCCACGGATGGTGAAAGGTTGTACCATCTAAAGCATTTTCTATAGGAACCTGGGACCCCGACGAGGACGATGGTTGAAGAGGGTGAAAATAGGCAAGGTAAGGGCAGGAATGAGAAGAAGATGAATTAGCTGGATGTTCGGGGAAGACGGCATGGTGCCCTACAAGATCATGATCTGCAGCACAACAAAACAGAATCATGACTCAGTTAGATGTTCTTGATTTCTAACCAGTAAAAAGCAATGTGATCGTAAACAGAATAGAGCACAACTCACAGGCAATCGACAGGGAGTCACCTTCCCTGAAAGAATAAAATATAATCGTCAAAACGTAATCAAGATGCAATCTAAGGCCTCATCTGATACCATATAACAAAGCACAGGGCATAAAAAGCTAAAATGACATCTCAAGTGCAACACATAATATTGTCTAATTTACATTATTATCCAAGCAACCACGGGCCATATCCAAACAACCCCATGTTACAATATCCTTTTCCCCTGTGAATGTTAAAAGGTGAGAACTTTTATTGCCGTTTTAACAAGATCTTTTAATGACTTTCAATTATCATACAAGTAATATTCGTTTATAACATACTAACATCGCAGTTAGATGTGAGGCATATTGGTCTTGCCAGAATTATAGTTTCCATATGACCAACTAACTACGATTATCATGACAACTGATATATGATGGCGTGCAAAAAAGAAGGCAAAACTATTCCAATACCGTACTTTGCGAATGATATTTACCATGATGACCTATGGGGGGAAAGAAATGCCCACTTAAAATGTACTAAGCCTTATCCCACTATAAGTAGGGTCGGCTACATAGATTCTTGCTCAAATCCATGTTGAAAGATTCGACTATTTTTACGCTGGCCGTCGACTACCTAAAGCAACCACTGCAAGAGTGGGATTTGAACCCTGGTCTTTTGTATGGTAGACACACTGTACTACCGATTTGAACCCTGTCCATGTTGAAAGAAATGCCCACTTAACTAGATAAAAAAGATGTGAAGCATCTCATGTAGCACTTCAAAACTTAACCTAAAAATTACTAATTTAGGGTCACGATGTCAGTTATAAGATAAAAAAAATCCTCCCTTTTAAAAGCCGCATTTTTCCTGAAAATGTCAAATTTCGAAATCAAGAAAAAGCTAAAGCTCAATAAAAAATTTAACTTTAGAAAGAGTAGTCCAAAGACTTTCTGGAAACAATTCCAGGGATCCACTAATTATTCCAAATTCTGTAACCAAAAACATAATTATAATCAGGGCCTCATTCGTTCAAAAAATAATAATCAAGGCCTATTGAGTAATTTAGCCATTCAACATGGCATCCACTTTCTTCACAAAGAAGAGACAGAAGCCCGTCATTTCCTTCCCTATAAAAAAGATTACATGACTACTACACCTGCAGATTTCTCTGGATAATTGCTTCCAGATTTATACCTAGCAGGATAATGTTGTAACATACATGATATCATATCACTTCAATAACCAAATCATAATTGCTGATGAAACATAAAGTGAATATCCTAACTTAGTTGAAACTTGAACCAGAATTATGAGATGACTTCTGTGCAACTTAACTAACCTTGTTGTGGAAGAAAATATTTTTGCTTATTCAACAACGAAACCTAACCCTTCCTTTAGAGAAAGGTTTTGTGTGAATTATGAGTCCAACTATGGAAACGACACAAGAACAAGAAATCCAAAAATAACCAATAACACCGACCCTCAAAATGGAGCACAGATATCAATAATGACCAGCAAGTCACATAGAACACCACGGTGCTTCTTGGAAGCCCTCTGGTGAAGTATTCACAAGTTGGAGCTCAGAAAAAAACATGGGAATAGCGATCTTTCCATTAGTAACAACACTTCAAATGGTTTGATAGTTACCCTCGATGTGATTCGTCTTCTCATGACACATGATTTAATAAAATGTAGGTAGTGGACCATTTCTTGTAAAAATACACAGAAAAGGAACATTAGACCGAACACCGAGATACGTGACAAAAGAGACAATCCATGCCACCTCACAAAGAGTATGACCCATTGCTCAATATTCGATTTCAGTACTGGATGAAACAACCACATTTTGCTTCCTTCTACGCCAAGTGACCAGATTACCACCTAAGAAATGTGCCATGGTCAGTAGTAAATACATAAATATTCTGTCTTCAAATGAGTTATCATAATCTGCACTAAAGTAAGTTGAGAGATCTAGACGGTTCTTGTTCTTGGAGTACAAGTCTTTGTGTAGAGTACCTTCTAAGGACTTAAGAAAAAGGCATGCAACATATTGACTATCAAGAAACATTCTCCATATACTGGGTGGCAGGGCTAATAACAAATTTGATGTATAGTCTAGTAACAATAAGGTACTAGATTTTCCAACAACAAAACTCGTGTATCGCTCATTGTCCTTGACATGCGGATCATCATTAGGTCTTGACTTTGTAGGAGCACCAATAGAAATAGATGAGAGTTCAGAAACCTGCATGCTTGCATCCTCGTGTATCTTAAAATAATATTTTCTCTGAGAAGGAACCATGCCCTTAGAAAATCTTGCAATCTCAATATCCAGAAAGTAATGGTGATGGCCAAGATCCATTGTAGCAAAGATATTTTATAAGTCCTTGATCTCCTGAATGCATGTTCTTTCATCGCCAATCATAACTTCTTTTATTCTTCTTCAAGGAAAGAGTAGCCACTAACCTCATATCCCAAAGTTGGGTCATGAATGCCTCCTCAATAAGGTCACCATAAAAGAATGTCTTACCTTTATCACGCTGGTAGAATGGCCAGATCTTGTTCCCTGTTGTAGAGACGACCCAAATAGAACTGAGATGAGCCATAGGAGAAACATCTCAATACAATCCCCACTCCATTACTCGGAATAAATTCATTGACCCACACGACCTGAAATGCTAAACTGAGTTATTAGGATAATACTAGAGAGTTTATATCAGTATAGCATGCTACAACAGTTGCATCAACATGATAACACAAGGTCGCATGTTCCTCCAGAAAAATGTGCCCCCATCTCATCATCCATAGCATTCTTCCAACATGTATATTGCAAAGCCTTCACACAATGCCTCGGAACAACAGCATTCATCACTACCACAGATGAATTGCACAAGTCAAGGCCCAGTCTATCAATCGAGGTATCGTGAAACATAGTACGGAGAGTATGTGATGTTGCATGCTTGTGTAGGGGTGGTAGGCAAGGTTCGAAATATCGATATCGATATCGTATTGGCCCGCTCGGAAAGGATATATCGGGATAGATCGACGATATTGGTGGAAATCTTGAAAATGGCGCAAAAAGTGTTTTTTTCGAAAATAAAATCATCCTTGTTACTAAAACAAAAAATAACATAGAAATACACATTTATAAGCAAGAATGATGTGTATTTAGCTCAACAATACACATTATATTGCATATATCGCTCGATGTCAATGCTGACAATTGACTGTTTGAATGTTGATAGGTATTAGAAAGGAAATGATGAAATTTAAACAACTTAGAGTCATAAAAGACATGTATTTAACATATTATGTTTATATTGCCGTACATATTATGTATAAACAAAACTTTAAGCTATAACAAACAAAAAAAGAAATAACATATAATTTTTAAAGAACATAATTCATAATAGCAATATTTTTGAATGAAAGAAGATGAACTAAAAGCAATTGTACATCCCAAATTGATGAATCCTCGTATGCATAAGGTTCAGGAAAGCGGTATGCGTATGCGTTCGGACAGGTCACTGAATTGCGATTAAGCGGTATGCATAGTATATGCGGTTCTAAGCGATTTTCTAATTTTTTATTTAAAAATAAAAAATATCTACAAAAGTGACTACAACTAAACTGAATTATGAATAAATGTGGTCCAACAGAAGATTTAAGAAAAATGATTTTTATGTAGAGCTTAAAACAATATCTATCAATCAAATATCAATACTTCTAAAGGAAAGTTACCACACATAATAATTGACAATCACCAAACTATGTAAGTATCCAAAAGGAATTTGAAATTTCAATTAACAAGGAGAGTCGCAGAACTATATACTTAAGTTGAAAAACAGACCTAAATTCATACTAAACATTGTCAGTAAATTCATACTAACTTCGTAGAACTATAGACCTAATCATATCTTAAATTCTTTCAAAAAAGTAATCATTCAAAAGAACTAAAATGAATGTTAGCATAAACATTTATACTTGGAAACAATACAGTACATACTTGATCATATTTTAAATTCTTTAAAAAGTAATGATTCAATGGACCTAAGTTGAATATTAGCACAAGCATTTTATACTTTGAAACAATATTGTACAATACATACCTAATCATATCTTAAATTCTTTCAAAAAAATAATCATTCAATAAACCCGAGTTGAACGTTAGCATAAACATTTTCTACTTGAAAACAATACAGTATAGTACAATTTAGTTACAATGATTATTTTATATGCCTATAACATTGTTAGTAAGCATGGACTAAGATAAATAATCATTCAATCAACCTTAGTTGGCTCCCAAAATCAAAAATAAAAAAATAACTTGAAAAAAGGGATCTAGGGTTACTTGGCGGAGCTTTGCACGATCATGATTGAGCTTCGCACCATCACGATAGAGCTGGGAGGCTGAGGAGACTCGTACGGAGGAGTAAGAGGCGGAAGAGTTTCGTATGGAGAAGCCGGAGGCTCCCTGGAGGTGGAGGAGCTTCGCACGAAGGAGTTGGAGGTCAAGGAGCTTCACATGGAGGCGGCGAGATTCCAGGTAGTGGTGGAGGCATAGGTTGGACGAGACGAAGGGCTCGAGATCGAGAGCTTGCAACCCTATCGGGGGTTTTGGAGGAGAAATGGGATACAATCAGTTTTCCTAAACCTTAAACTCGTATCCAGATCTTAAGATTCAGATCCAATTACCCGATGATGCTGCAGGAACTCGAAGCGGGTGCTCGGTGTTTATATGCAGCCGCACCATGGCCTCAAATTTCAACGAAATTCGGTCAAATTTCTGTCGAATATCGATATCCATTCGAAATCGAAATTCAACCGAAATGGCCGAAATGACCGAAATATGGGGGTCCTAGCACAAAAAATGACCGAAATTTCGGTCGAAATTCCACCGAAATTCCATCGAAATTATATTTTAATAGATACCGAAATGGTGACCGAAACCGACATTTAGGGCCTTGAGTCGCACAACCCACATATGTGGTCCACATATAAACAAGGGGCACATATTAAGGGTCTTCAGGTATGCCATGCGCTGAGAGGTCCGTAGACGCATATGTGGCCGCTTAGCCCGCTTTCGTGAACGCTGCGTATGCA
This sequence comes from Ottelia alismoides, assembly GCA_037367405.1. Lineage (NCBI taxonomy): Eukaryota > Viridiplantae > Streptophyta > Magnoliopsida > Alismatales > Hydrocharitaceae > Ottelia > Ottelia alismoides. Next base: position 151,215 of record JAZKJV010000393.1, read on the forward strand.
ACCCCCATATCGCACCATACCCTACATATCAGAGATATCAGTCGATATCTGAGAAATTTTGCACTGAAATATATATCACTTTTAAGAGACATGGCTCGATATGGCAAATATATCGTCGATATCACGTAAGATATTGATCGATATCTTGGAAAAGGATATATATTACATATGTGAATATTGATACCTTCATGTCATCGATACAAATATATAGATGATATATCACCGACATATCGCAACATCTTAAACTTTGGTAGTAGGTTGTTCATCAACATTCCCATTTAAGGATATAGAATCGTATGGTGCATTATCTAGTTGGGGTCGAAGATGGTTTAATAGGAGCCATGATCATCAACATGGACATCAATAAGAACCAAGGGCATAGACATGGGGTAACTTCCTCGTATATGTACTAAAAAAACTGCAAGAGGAGATAGATCAAACTGCATAGAATCCTCGCAAAAGTGAGACTCTCATGAAACAGTGATATCTTGATTCATATAGCATTTCCCAAAACAAGCTCAACGCACAAGTACATTTTGGGTTTTAAAGGTGTAAGACAACACACTGGATAGTCCTAAAGGAGAGCTTGTCAGTAACGCCAAATAGGACTGAACAATATATAATGGTAGAGGAAAGACAAACCTCGGAATGTAACAACTTATATGAATCGTCATCCCCTTAAGAACGTACCACAAAAAACAAATCATGAGATATACATTAGTGAGAATAGCACACTTCCCAAAAATATTATGGAAGCTTCATATGGATAAGAAGGGCCCTGGCAACATCTAGAATAGGATGAAGTTACCACTCCGCAACACCACTCTATTGAGAGGTATAGATATAGTATAGAAGGTCAGATATATCGTCCCATAAGATGATAAATACCATAAATTATGTTCCATTAACTCCAAGGAATTGTCAGTGTTCGAAATGGTAATGGAATAAAAATTTTGAATTTTGAACTTCATAAGGAAATGTTGGACAATGTTCAAAATTTCAGGTAAACAACAAAAGTAAATCCAGGTGATAAAGACCGATCTTCTCGTACTCCCCACCAATCATGCGTAGTTCATTAGTTATGATAACAATGAAACTCGTAAAACATGGATTTACACTTAGATTGTCTACACAACTTACTGATAAAAGGCTCGCAGGAAACCGAGAAGGAGATGGAGAACAAAACGGTTCCTAAATGAAGATCCCGACATGGAATGTACGGGGTATGGGTGACCCAGAAAAGAGAAGAGCAATCACCTCTTTGTTGAATTTTTGGGGTTGTGATATTGTTTTACTTCAGGAAACACAAATCTGGTGTGGAATTCCATGAGCGTTGGAAATCTCTCTGAGTTCAAAACACTAGATGTCGTCAACAAGCAGGGAGTATGGCCATTGCCTGGAAGAGCTTTGTCTTCTCCTTTGTTTCCGAGTTAAGGGAAGACATATCCTGACAATCCTTCGGTAGATTGTTTCCTTTGGATCTTACCTCTCAGTATCTTGTACATACGACCCTATAGCTTCTACGCAGCATACGAAACTATGGACCAATTCATGTGATGCTAGATTTCTCTCACCTGGGACAGCTTGGCTGGTAGGGGGTGATTTCAATGTCACTCTCCTACCATCTGACCCCTCTCATGCTTGTTTTTTTTTGAGGGGGGGGGGGGGTCACGACCCTCAATCCCTGGATTTACGAAACCGGATGATGAGCTTGAATCGAAGGTCCTTGGCGCTACAGATACATAGCATACCTGGCAATATTTTGGGTCTTGTTCCAGACTGGATCGCTTCCTTGCATCTCTAGAACTTGTAGAGCTATTTCCTTTGTCGGTGATTTCCTCCAAGACAAAGTCTTGGTGTGAAGGCCGTAATGATGGTGAGTGTGGTGGATAAGTAGGAGGCGATGGTTGAGGCATGGTAGGAGATGGTGGAGGTGGTGGTATCACTAGCAGGTGGAGGCATATAAATTTCATCAAATAACTCAGAAGAAGTCAACATGTCGCCTGTAGGGGGAAAATACATTACCGATTCAAAGAATGTAACATCTATGCAAATACAATATTTTCTATTAAGTGGATCATAGCATCTATACATCTTCTGCGTCCCAGAGCACCCAACAAAAACATACTTGACAGCTCTAGGAGAGAGCTTGTCAAGACCTAGAGACAACTGGTGAACAAACGCCACTGAACCAGAGTCACAGACACGTGGAGTAAGCGAGAATAACTTTTTATCTGGAAACGCCATAGAGAATGGAATTTTCTCAACTAGAATAGACGAAGGCATGCGATTCACAAGATAGCATGCCATAAGAACCGCATCACCCAAGAATGAAAGTGGAGAATGACTCTGAATAAGAAGCGTACGAGTGATATCAAGTAAATGACGATGTTTTATCTCAGCCACACCATTCTGCTGAGAGGTATAGGCACAAGAGGTCTGATGAATGATACCACGAGAAATAAAGAATTGCAAGAGTGCGTGAGTACAAAATTCCAATACACTCAGACAAAAATATCATGCACTTCATTTATAAATTATGTAATGATACTTCCAACCTCCGATTTATTCTTTAACAAAAAGACCCATGACAGACACAAAAAATCAACGGCAACTAAATAAAACATGTGTCCTTGATGATCAGGAACATGACTTGGACCCCAAATATCAACATGAAACAACTCAAAAGGAGAGCTACTGCTCCGACTCTGACTACTGGAAAACATCGAGTGATGGTGCTTTCCCAACTGACAAGCCTCACATTCAAAAGAGGAACGAGGTGAAATCTGAGGAAGAACTTGACGCGACTTTTGAAGGGGAAGATGACCGAAGCGCAGATGCCCTATGAAAGGTGAAACAAATCCTGTGGAATGGGAGGAAAGGCCAACACATTGGGTTCAAACAAAGCGGTAGAGACATCTCTACTCACGGTCACAACCAATCACTTTGCACGTAATGATGTCCTGAAAAATAGGAGAAGATGGGTTAAAAATAGCTCTGCAATGCAAGTCTTTCGTAATTTGACTAATGGACAATAGATACATAGAAAAATCTAGAGCACGTAAAACACTCTGTAGTTGCATCGAAGACATCAAGTTACACTTCCCCTGTCCAGTGATTGGGAGTGAATCCCATCAGCAATGACTATTATTTACCCTTGAGGGATCTGCCTGTAAACTATAAGCTAATCTCTATCCATGCACAAATGATGTGTAGCTCCAGAGTCCATAATCCAATCTGTAATATCAGGCACATGACAAGATGTAAAGGTGGCAAAGGCAGTAATATCTAAAACAAGCGAGGAGGCAGTGGAACCTCCTGAGGGCATAATGTCCCTCAATCGAGAAACTAGATCACCATATCTCTGATCTGAAGGAGCAACAATAGATGAGTCAGCTTGCTCCGCGACATGAGCTGATGCAAGAAGTCATACTTGTAGTAGCATGTATCCCCCGTATGACCTTAACGATGATAGTAAGTGTAAGGCTGACGAATGTGACCTCCTCTACGTCGAGGTCCATGCCCACGAAAAAAAGATGAGTCTCCTCTACCCTGGGAGGCTGCCATTGGTGAAGAAGACTGGCTAGTAGTAGTAGATGGGACATTAATCTTGCTAAGTCTGCAAAAGGCTTCCTCCATGGGAGGGATAGTAGCATCTGTAAGGATCTGAGAGCAAGCAGCATCATATTCATGATCGAGAGCTACAAGGAATACACCGACCATGGTAGCATTCATATATGTCTTCTGTTGCTCTGGTGTAGCCGTGAGAGGCATGAAGTTGTGGAGCTTCTCAAACATCTCAAGCAAGGATGTATATAACGAATGAAGAGGTCGTCCGTTCTGCTTGAAAGTGAATATATCAAGCTGTAGTTGGAGGATCTTGGGCTCATTCCTTACCTGAGAATAAGTTGCTGCAAGGATATCCTACAACACCTTAGCAGTGAGCAGATGTAATACATCATTGGTGATTTCTATCGTCAATGTACCTGAAAGTCAGACTTTGGCATAAGCATCAACCACCTCCCACGAGGCGTTAACCCCAGTTTTCTCCATTGGCTCTTCCTCGGTAAGATTATGCTTCTTACCATTAGACTTCATAAGGCTCATGAACTGCATAACCTAGAGCTCATAATGCATCCCGTCCATCTTGACAATTTGCGATGGACCTTTGAACACGCCTATGGCAGGTACATCGACTTTATTTGCTGACATATTGCCGAATGAATATCATTAGGATTTTGTAGACCATAGAATGAGTGTCTACACAGACATATAAGAATCCGATCGCATATGTAAACTTATACGATCAGATCCATCAACATGGATGAGTCTTGTTACGAGAAAGAGAATTTATAGAGGTTGGCAACGACGGGACCCGAGCACACAAAGGTGACCGGTCTGCGGCATCGAGAGAGAGGGCGGCATGATGGCGGTAGGAGAGAGGACCGACAAGAGGATGCCGGCCCGGAAGGAGCCCAAGGGGTGAAGAGGACATGGCGGCGACGGAAGGGAGAGAGAGACGACGACGACGGTAGTGGTGGTGACGCCGTCGAAAAAGGAGAGAGAAGGGCAGTGAGTGTGTTAGGGTTAGGATACGAGATCTCCGATCTAAAACTACCGCTCTGATACCATGTTGGGAAAAATAGACGAGTTGTTTATTCCTTGGAATCCTATTCTCTCTTATATAGAGGAGAGACCTATGGGTAAATACAAAGGAGAACAGAATGTAAAGAAAAATAAGGAAACGGTATAGAAAAAAGAAATATTCACCTTCAAACAACAATCTTGCCATAAAACATTATCATGCTCACCCTTAACAAAAACATTAATGTCCTCATCATCAAAGCCATGAGGAAAACAACAGTGTGCCACCAATCCCTCTAGTAAAGCCCCTCAAATTTACAGTTGCACGAATGTTCATAGCCCTCGTTGCCAAGGCATCTGTTGCTATCATAATTGTTACAATATTTATGTTGTTTCGATCACTTTTCTTATGTTATTTATTTCTATTGTCCAGTTTATGTAATTTACCCATAGAGCTTTTCTCCTATATAAGAGAGCTCTAGGGTTAGATGGAATACAACTTTTCCTTTCCCTTCAACATGGTATCAGAGCGACGGTCCTAAACCGGAGCATGTGCCCTAGAATCCTGCCCCCACCAAAACCCTAACTATTCTTGGGCTCGCCATCGTCGCCTGGCCCCCTCCTTTGTGGGTGTCGCCGTCGCCTAGCCCTCTCCTTTGTGGGCGCCGGCGCCGCCACCGACAAGCCCCTCCTTGGGCCACCGCCGCCCAGCCCTCCTGCAAGCGTCGCCTCCCTGTTCGTTATAGGCGTCGCCGTGACCTGCCACGCGTTCACGCACCCACACGTGACCACGTCATCAGCCTCGTAGGGCTTCTCGCATGATCACGCGCCATCGCCCAGCCTTGTGGTCACCTTTCCTACCGCATCTAGTCGCTACCGCGCTGCCTATCTCATTTTCACGCGTGGTTGCCTTCCTACTAGGGATGAAAACGGTCGGATACGGATACGAATATATGCATAATCATATCCTTATCCATTTTAAAATACGAATACGAATGCGGATACGAATATTGACGAATGTGAAAAATGTGTTATCATATTCTTAAAAACGAATACGAATGTAAAACGAATACGAATCGGATACAAATAATAACAGAAATAATTTACTAATATATATATTTAGGATGATTTAAACATAAAATAGATATACCATATATTGTAATTTCATAACAATTATATCAACAATAGTGAATGCAATCATAAAATATTGTTATGCACATTTATAAATAAATATATTATTATACTTATGTTCGAAAACAAATATACGAATACGAATGCGAATATTAACGAATGTTAAAGTGATATCCTTATCCGCATCCATTTTAAAACGAATACGAATACGAATGTCAAAATATGTATAAAACGAATACGATAGCGGATCGGATACGAATGTATTCATATTCATTTTCATCCCTACTTCCTACGAATTCCTCCTTTGGGTATCTAGGGTGTCACGTGAAGACCTAGAACTATCCTAGCTACCCAAGGGACTTTTCAAAGAATGGAAGAGGTTGTGGTATGAGTCTGCACCCACAACCATCTTCATGTATGTCAGTGTAGACGCCAGTATCTCTTGTCTTCAGCCAAGTCTTAAAGATAGTTGTCAGGTCCGACAACAAAGTGGAAGTTTCGTCCTTGGGTACTTTCAAAGGTCCAGCACCCACTGTCAAAATGGATGGAACCAACTATGAACTGTGGGTCATGCAGTTCATGAGTTTGATGCAATATAATGGCAAGAAGAACATCCTCACGATCGAGGAGCCACGTAACAAGACTGGGACAAATGCCTCATGGGAGGCAGATGATGCGCATGCTCACATACGGCTATCTGGGACTGTATCCACATAGATATAACGATATTTTAAGCCAGCCTACTGCGAAGGCAATGTAGGACATTCTTGCTGCGACATACTCTCCGGCAAAGAATGAGTCGAAGATACTACAACTTCAGCATGATATCTTCACATCGAAGCAGAATGGTCGCCCTCTTCACGCCCTTTATACTTCTCTGAGGGGTATGTTTGAGAAGCTACATGGATACATACCCTTGACTGCTACACCAGAGCAGCTCAAGGCATACAGAGACTATGTGATGACTGAAGTGTTTCTAACAACCATGGATCCAGAGTATGATGCAGCTCGTGCCCAGATCCTTAAAGATTCTACAATACCTCCAATGGAGGAGGCATATCGTAGATTGAGTAGACTATCTATATCCTCTGGTAGTCCTCTTTAGTCCCAGACTTCTTCAGCTTTGGCGGCATCACGTGGTAGAGGCAGTCATATACCATATCGTGGCAGGGCGAGTTCCAACCGTGGCAGAGGAGGGGGTGTTCGATCTCGTCAACAGTGCACCTACTGTCACAAGACGGGTCATTTTGAGGAAACATGCTATTCTAAGAATGGGTTTCCTACATCAGTCAGAGTTGCAGAGCAGAGACAACAGGCTGGGACTCATTTACAGGCATCTGATTAGCGATTTGATGAACTTGTAGCACGATTGAGAGAGATCATGCCCAACACATCTGGATCTACTAGTTCTCCTTCAGGATCCTCAGAGGTTGTAGCCTCCGCATCTGCGTCTACATCAGGTATAGACTATGCTTTTACTAGTTGCTACAGAGCAGACTTATTAGAATGGATCATGGATTCCAGTGCATCCCATCATCTCTATGGTGATAGAGGTCAGTTTAGTGTTTTTCGTCTTGTTCAGCCTGGACAATCAGTTGTGATAGTAGATGGTACACATTCCCCCATCACGGGTCAGGGAAGGTGCAGCTAACTTCTACATTGAGACTTCTTAATTTTCTCTATGCTCCTGAATTTTCTATGAATTTATTATCAATTAATCAAATCACCAGAGATTTACATTGTCGTGCCATATTTGATCCATCTGCTCTTGTGATTCAGGACATACTCACGGGCAGAGTGATTAGAATTGGATGTGAGCAAGGGGGCCTTTAAAGACTTATGCAGTCTCCGTATGCAGGTGTCTCGCCTTCTCTATGCATTGTTTCTCCGTACATGTGACATCTGTGATTTGGTCATCTTCCTCTGCAAAAGCCGGTTCATGTTATTCTACGGATTTCTCATTGCTCCACTTTCCAGTGCGAGTCCCGCCAGCTTGGGAAGCATTATCAATCGTCTTTCCAGAGTCGTCATGGTCCAAGTAGTCATAGTTTGTTTGAGTTGCTCCATTTTGATATTTAGGGTCCTAGTCGTGTCCCATAACATCAGGGACACATATTTTATCTTGTTGCAGTTGATGAGTTTCTAGGTTATCATGGGTTTTTCTTCTTAAAAACAAGTCTGATGCTGGTCATGTTATTCAGTCTTTTCTTAATGAAATAAAGAACATTTTCTCTGCCAGATTCAAGTACATACGTTCTGATAATGCTCTAGAATTTTGCAGTACTCAACTCTCTCAATTTCTCAAGTCTTATGGTATTGTGCATCAGACATCTTATGCATATCCTTTCCAACAAAATGGGGTTGTTGAAATGAAACACCGCCATCTTTTGGATGTTATTAGAACCCTCTTGATTCAGAGTTGTGCTCATCATTCCTATTGGGGAGATGCGGTTCTAAATGCTTGCTATTTGGTGTATCGTATGCCTTCTTCGGTGTTAGGAGAGAAGATCTCGTTCTTGATTACATTTCCCGAGACGGATCTTTTCTCACTTACGCCTCGTATTTTTGGGTCAGTTGCATTTGTTGATCAAGTCTCTCCTGGTCTTGACAAGCTCTCTCCCAGAGCTGTCAAATGTGTGTTTGTTGGGTATTCCAAAACACAAAAGGGATACCGTTGTTTTGATCCAGTTCGACGTAGGTACTATGTCATTGTCGATGTCACCTTCTTTGAGTCCATTATGTATTTCTCTCCCACAGGTGATAGGCTTACTCCTTCAGAGGATGGAGAAGGGATCTATATGCATCCTTCTCCGCCATTACCATGTCTTATTCCATTACTGACCCCTCCACCACCACCATCGCCCCCTCGATTTTTTCCGCAGGTCTATCAACGAAGGCCATGTGCTCACATGCCTCCTCCCCATCATCCAACACGCACGCCCAAGGTATGTACTGAGCATTTGAGTTCCTCTAATGGCACAGGTGATTTGCATGTACAAACTGAGGTACAAGATGCAGATATTGTCTCTACTACTTCTATCATGATCTGGATAAGTCTATTGCACTTCGACGGCAGAAACGTGCATGCAATATGCACCTATGGCTTCTCATGTTTCCTTGGAGCGTCTTTCCGAGGATTTTCTGTACTTTGTTGTGGGGTTGTCTGCTATAGAGATTTCACGGTCACATCAGGAGGCCATGCAGAGCAGTTAGTGGAGTTTGGCTATGGAGGAGGAGATAGCGTCTTTACAGTCACGAGCTACGTGGAGTGTTGTCCATGCTCCACCGGGTGCGTTTGTTGTTGAGAGCAAGTGGGTATTTACTGTGAAGCACCGGACTGATGGCATAATTGGCTGATACAAGGTCAAGTTGGTTGCTCGTGGGTTCACCCAGACATATGGGGTGAACTATCAGGACACCTTTTCTCCTGTCGCGCGTCACTCTACTTTGCGGATTCTTATTAAAGTTGTCGTGGTACGTGATTGGCCGCTTTTCCGATTGGATGTGAAGAATGCTTACTTGTATGGTGATTTGCATGAAGAGGTTTACATGCAGCAGCCACATGGGTTTGTTGTTGAGGGGGAGTCCAGTATGGTGTGCCATCTTCATAAGGCTATATATGGCCTTAAGCAAAGTCCGAGGGCATGGTTTCAGAAGCTCTCAGAATTGATTGAACAGAAGGGATTTGTCAGATCTACAACAGATCATACTCTCTTCGTAAAGAGACACCAGAGAGGTATTGTAGTCATCTTGGTTTATGTTGATGACATTGTTATCACTCATAGTGATAAACATGGCATTCAAGCATCTAAGGATTTTCTTGGACAACAGTTTGTTACCAAAGACCTTGGTACGCTTCGTTACTTCTTGGACTGGAATTTGCACGAAATCAGCATGGAATGGTTATGACACAAATGAAGTACGCCACTGATCTTCTATCTGAGACAGGCATGACAGGATGTAGACCAGCTACTACCCCAATGTATCCTAATGCAAAGCTTTATGATAATGGATCGGAGGAGGTGGACAAGAGACGATACAGAGAGCTGGTAGGAAAATTTTTGTATGTTACTATTACCAGGCTTGTCATATCTTTTGTTGTGAGTAGAGTAAGTCAGTTTATGGAGCAACTCAGGAAAGCGCACATATATGCAGTGCTCATGATCTTGAGATATCTGAAGTTATCTACAGGTGCAAGTCTTCTGTATAGAACAGATATGTCTTTCTCAGTTACAAGGTGTGCAAATGCAGATTATGCTGGGTGTCCTATAATAGGAAATCTACTTCAGGTTTCATTGTGTTTGTTGGCAGCTCACTAGTCTCATGGAAGAGTAAGAAACAAACGATTGTGGCTTGATCCAGTGCAGAATCAGACTATAGGGCAATGACCCAAGGTAGTACTGAGATGATGTGGGTCAAATGTGTCTTGACTGATTTAACAATTGAAGTACCTCTTCCTATGCATCTTAAGTGTGATAATCAGGCGGCTTTGTTTATAGTTAATAATCCAACATTTCATGAAAGGACAAAGCACATTGAGGTGGACTGTCATTATACTTGTGATTTGATCCAAATGGGGCTCATTTCAACATCTTATGTGGCGGCGGGTGATCAGATTGCAGACATGCTTACCAAGGCCCTGGTTAGAGGTCCTTTTCATCATTGTTGTTCCAAGCTGAGCATGATAGATATATATGCTCCAACTTGAGGGGGAGTGTTACAATATTTATGTTGTTTCGGTCATTCTTCTTCTGTTATTTATTTCTATTGTCTTGTTTATGTAATTTACCCATAGCGCTTTTCTCCTATATAAGAGAGCTCTAAGGTTAGATGGAATACAACTTTTCCTTTCCCTTCAACAATAAATAATAGCGGTGTCAATGTAAATCCACACTTAATACACATCTGTGTCAAATCCAATCCCCTTTTAAAGAGCAATTCATTGAAATAGATAAAGAGATTGTGGTCACACACCACTTCATCCAAGCCACTTGAAGATCCGGGAAGCCCCTCCTCCTTGAAGCAAACTAAATAAAGGACCGCCTCATAATGTTATAAGCCTTTTCTAAGTCAATCTTCCAAAGGAAATCATGAGCTTGTCATCTCTTACAAGATGCAATTGCCTTAATTATAGCCACGAAGCTCTAGAAAATAGTGTGTACACTGTACCCTAATGAAAGCTCTCTATATTGAGGAGACGACATCCCCCAACACTTTCCGAAGATCGTTAGCAATTCTCTCTATGCCCGCTGTTTTCAACAATGTGAGAAGAGAACCTGTTAGTTCTGGGTTATTGTAATGTTAATTTTAGTTGAGTAATTTTTCGGAGGACCACTTTTCATGGTGAGCACCCCGTTTTTTCAAAATAAAAACTGAAAATGCTTCTTTCCCATCCGTAAGCACACAGTAGGTGATCAAATGTTCTAAGCACATCGCTACCACATCAGAAGCTGTCATTTCGCATCCATCCTAAGTATTGCTGCAAATTTTGTTGTATTGTTATTTGACTTGATGATGCAGGGAAACATTTTCATAAGCTCAGATCTTGGGCCAAGAACATGATCCTTACTCTAGTTATGTGCTACCACCACCATCATTTCCTGCCAAAATTTTCTATCTCAGACTGCTCAAAAAAATGCAAAATGTTCAGTGGAACTACAACCTAAAGTAATGCAAAAACAAGCATAATACGGGTAACAGGCAACTACTTTCAAAAATGTCATAGCGGCTAATCAATAAATAATTAGTATTGTTTTTATGTTACAGCTTGCAAGTATGACAAAGAACCATCATGGAAACATGTGCTAAAACCTTCTTAGGGTGATAAAAAGGCTTGAAATATGTTTGGCACTCGAATATCACCAAAAGCTAGCTTGAAGAAAAATATACTCACTCGAATGCAGTCGGAACTCGTGCAACCCGGCTATAAGGACACCAATGAATACCATATGGCTGCAAAATAATTATAAAAGAAGATTAGTCTCAACTTTCAACAAACTTTATAGGTAGATCCTATAAGCAAGATGTAACCATTAACAAACAGACTTTGCTGCAGGACAAAACAAAATGCTTAAGGAGCAATTTATGTATTCTTAGAATGATGGAGTCAACATCAATATCAGTAATTTTTTTTAAAAGATGGGATGAACATCCAGTAGAGACCCATTCAAGACCCGCCCCAGTATCCCGTATGGTAGACATCTCCCGTTAGCAAAAGACCAGTCACCCAGTTCAAATCAGTAGAAATTCAAGCCAATCGAAAAGGCCTAAAATTGAAAAATGAATGTGAATATTAAATTAATATTTACAGTAGCACCTACATAGGGGAGAATGAGCAAACCAGGGGTGAGGTCATGGAGAGGGTTTCGTTTTTGGCGAGTGGAACCCAACGAGAGACGGCAGTAAGGGTGATGGATGTAACAAAGAGGGTCACCATCAGCGAGGTTGGTGGGGGGGGACTAGAAGTGCGTGGAATGGGCGTAGGGCATTCTTACGCTCCAATGTGGAGGACTGTGGGGCTCTTGGCCTGCCATTGCAAGGATTGCGGACCCGGTCAGCTTTAGGTGTCACGAGCGAGACCATTTGCAAATGGATGTAGTTATGGCTTTAGGGAAATGGATATAGATGCTGCGAAGACGAGGAATCGAGGGCATCCTCCTTGTGGAGGTGGATCTGAGCAACTTGCTTGCGATGTTGGTAGTACCGAAGAAAGGCCACGCTACAACTCGTGTGGAAGACGCGGTTTGGTAGAAGGAATCGTCCTATGTGTGCGAGGAATTAGAAAAGATGAGGTGATGATGTTTTTCGCTTGTGAGGGAGGCATTTTTCTTGCGACCGAGAGGTAGTGAAAGTTATAATGCGCATGGATCGGGTCCCAGAAGGCTGGTGGTGGTTAATGGACTCCTGTTGAGGTGTAGGGAGGTCGGTGTCGTTTGGGTGGCGCGTGAATCGACAGGGTATGTTGAGGAGGTATTAAGAGCATGCCTTCGTTGGGGGAAGCGTGGGCGGAGGTGTTAACAAGGATGGCGCCAGGGTGAACGCCTTCAACGGTGGTTTTTAGGATTGAGCGATGTAGTTCACCTGGCCCTTGAGGTGGTAGACGACTTGGAGGATCGGGAGCTCCAATCGTCAGAGGGGTTAAAGAGGTTGAAAGATAGCTTGAGGTAGCGGTCTCACCAAAAGAGGCACGATGGTTGGGGAAGGATGTCATGTCATCTTCCTAGGTGGAGTATGTGTTAAAAACGCAACCGATCGAGTGTGTGATCTGCAAATTGATTCAAAATTGATGGGGTGATATTTCCAGGTGATATTCCTGAAGGCATTAGAAGAGCGTCCCATTTTGAATGGGAGTGTATCATACATGGTACTCCCAAAGATTGCGGTGGCAAAATCCCAAAAGTCATCGCAAGTGGTTAGGAGGGAAGTGGAGATAAATTGGATTGATAACCCTAGACTCGAGGCTGGAGAGGGTGAGGTCATTATGGTTGTCCTTTTCGGGGGTGATGGAGAAGATCTATGTTCGGCCGGAGAAGGCAGATGTTCAAACACGATACTATCGTGTGGTCAACCATTCATATCTAAGGTTCATGACAACCAACCGACCTGTTTGACCCACTCAACTTTCTGGTTGGGTGTCAGGGCTAGAGAAGACATGTATATGCAAGAGGACCTGGATCCACTGAGGATATGTTCCCATGTCATCCATCAAGAAGAGTCATCTTTTTGGTAAGGCCCTAAATGTCGGTTTCGATCACCGTTTCGATGACCGACCAAAACGGAATTTCAGTCGAATTTCGACCGAAATTCCGATCATTTTTTGTACTAGGGCCCCAATATTTCTGTCATTTCGGTCGAATTTTGTATTCAACCAGATATCGATATTCGACCGAATTTCGTTGAAATTTGAAGCCATGGTTTTTGGTGGTAAATCAGAAAAGCTTGGTTGAGGCTTGCACGGGTGGAGGTGTCTCCTTGTAACAACAGGCTCCTATGAATAAAGGGGACTATGAAATGCAGAGTGGATAGTGGGCTGAAATTCGAAAAGGGTGCGACCCGTAGGGAAGTCGGCGTTTCAAAGTTGAGTTAAAAACAAGAGGATGCTAGTAGCGATGCGAGTTGAAAGACTGAGGAGGATGGCTTTAACGGAAGTTACGCATAAGCCACAACCGGAGCCGATCCTTTCATTCTCAAGGAAGAGGAAGCCTGATGCAAGAAGATCGTTGATATGAAAGATAGAAGATAGGGGTTGGCCAATCGGTTCGAGAGAACGGAGAAGGAGCATGTAAGAGAAGCTATGGACAGGAATCATGAAGGAGCATTGGGGTAGTCAGATAAAGAAGGATCTTACAGTGGACATTAGTGTGTGGGTTGCGAAATGTCTGAGGTTTAAATTGCCTATTGTTAACCCTTCGAGTAGGTCATGAAGATTGTTAGTTGGAATGTAAGGGGATGGGCAATCGAGAGAAGAGAGATGTGGTTGGGGCTCTCATGGGGTCGTGGTAGGTTGACATAACCTTTCTGCATGAAACAAAAATTGAGGTATGGGACTGCGAGATGCGGAGCTCGACATCTGGTTCTAGACTGTCAGAGTTTGATGCAATCATGATTCATGACTAAGGGGAGTGCGGAAGGAGTGCTACTGGCTTGGGACGGGAACAAGTTTACGTTGTTAGAGGAGAGGATAAGTCTATCGATGGTCTTGGAACCGAAGTTTGGGGCAAGAAGGTTAGTAAAGTCATCGGTTTGTTTACGGGCATGTTCACAATTCCTACGAAAACCACCATTTGGGATGAGTTGCGGTCAGTTAGGGGATGCTTTCCCAAACCTACCTTGGATCATTGGTGGTGACTTCAATGTCACCCTGTCCGCACCAGACTTCTCCAGTGAGAGGGGGACAACATCCGAGATTGGTTGAGTTCATGGCCTAGATTGGGAGATGGCGTCAGAGATTGTGGATGCCATAAACAATATGTTCATTTGGAAGAACAACTCGTCCATATCTTGTCAGTTCACGTGGACTACATGAGCCTCTACTCATATAAGACACGAGAAAACTATTTTGAAGATGTCGAAGCATGTCATTGGCACAAACAAGAAAGCATGCAATCAAGTCTAGGTCTGACAAGAAATTCATTAAGGGGATGAACCATGAATTGTTACTTTAATATGCTTCTTTTTTGTCTTTATTATTCAATATTATTTCATGCATGTCCATGTCTCTTAAATGATACATACTTATATTTACCATTACCAATATGGCAAGTATCTAATGATATATTTTAGGTTTATTCACATAATAAATATATTAAAATTGCTTGCTTATTCGTTTAGGATATACTAGAACCCATTATCTTTGAAATTCACTCATTTTCATCTTTTTTAAGTTGTTTCAGCACGATTCTAAGATATTGTCAGCATGCCATTGGCAAGAGCCTTAGCATGCCTATTTCGAACTTGGTGAAACATCGACACCAACACGTAAAAATATGCATCTAGTCCAACTACCAAATACCCTTTAACTAAGTTCACGATAATGATTTCACGATGCCTCCCTAATGGAGCGATCCCCTTCCACCTCAACACCATCCACGTGAACGGAGAGAATCAAATTGTGTCGCATGCAACCACTCACTACAATATGAAAGTAAATGATTCTGGGAAATCGTCAGCATGTCGTCGACAATGCCTTGATATATGTCCATTTTCGAACTTGGCAAAATGCCACCGGCACTTAAAACTATGTATCTTGCCCTGCTACTAAGTATCCTTCAACTAAGTTCACAGTAATGATTTCATACTACCTCCCAATGGAGTGATCTCCTTCAACCTCAACACCATCCACCTCAATGAAGTGTATCAAGCTGCATCATCTGCGACCATCTCTACAATATGAAAGTAATTTGGTGTTTGCATCACCGTTCTTTAGCCATTTCTATCTAGATTTCTGTTTCCACTATGTTTCTTTCTTCTCGTCCTCCTCCAAGAGAATATGGTTCTGTTTACATCTTGAAGCTTTTCCCTCATATGATAACTCTGTGGAATCCTTCATACGATAAAGCTGCACAATCTCTAATCTCTGTATAAGCATATGCAATTTGTCATCCTCTGAACTCCTAGCTCTCTTTTTAAACCATATTAGAACACAAACGCCTTGAATTTCTCCGTCATCTGCCAAGAAGCAGAGCTTTACTCCTGTCAGCACCTAGTGACCTTCTCAATAAATCCCTCTAAAAGCCATGACCGCTCAAAATGGAAGACATTGCCAAGATCATGGCCTTAAATTTCACCAAATTTCGGTCTAATTTCGTTTTCGATGGGTGATCGAAATTCGGCCAAAATGGCCTATATCAACCTAAATTTGGGGCCCTAGTTCAAAAAACGACTGAAATTTTGTTTCAGCCAGTCACTGAAATGAAACCGAAGTCCGACATTTACGGCCTTGCCCAAGACGTTCGATGTCCCCAAAGTCTCAATAGATTGTGTGGTATAAATGTGACCAAGGCAATGACAACACAAACTCCAAGGGAAAACTCTTCAAAAGGCCCACAGAGCCAAGGAAGATGTCCAAACAAGACCGAGATGAGTTCTTCCTTTATGTAAACATCGAATTTGTGGCATCTAAGAGCTTTGACATCCCCTTCCCCACAAATTCTACAAACATAGGTGAACCAAGGTCCAATCCACAGACCTGAGGGCAACCCGTAGACAACATGATGTTAAAGCACCTACCAATGAGCCAAGTCAAAACCAGAAAGCGAGCATGCACCATTCTAAGTTCGCCCCACATCTCCATTCTAAGTTCGCCCCACATCTCCGTCAAGGTAGGAACCCCCAGAGACTATACCCAGTGGAGACCAACATGAAGAAACCATCCAAACACCTTATAAGTAGGACAGCCTGACAACACTTGGGTGCCACGAACATAGTCCACCAATTCCATCAAATCCCCATTCCAACCAAAATGACCATACCACCCAAAGCGATCGCTGACGACATATCCCTAAGCTCAATGAGGTGGGATTCCCCCAGATCCTACAACAAAAGTATGTCCCATGCCTCAAGCTTCGTACCCTGCAAGCAAACTTGTTGGGAAAATAGAAGAACTTGTTTATTCCATCAACCCTAGGCACTCCTATATAGGAGAGTAGCCTATAGGTAAATTACATAAAGAGTACTGCAGGAATGGAAAATAATAAAAGACTACACAAGTAGATAATATATATATGCTTAAACTCCCCCTCAAGATGGAGCATAGATATCAATCATGCTCAGCTTGGACGCACACTTCTGAAACGGGCCTCATAGTAATGCCTTGGTAAAAATATCTGCAGTTTGATTTTCTGAACTAACATGGGATGTAGCAATGAATCCCTTCTGGATCATGTCACGGATAAAGTGGCAATCAACTTCAATGTGCTTGTTTCGTTCATGAAATGCTGGATTGTTTGCAATGAACAAGGCCGTCTGATTGTCACATTCTAAAGCCATAACTGGGACTTCTATAGGTAAATCTGTAAGCACAGCTTTTACCCACATCATTTCTGTACTAGCTTGGGCCATAGCCCTATATTTAGATTCAACACTAGACCTTGCTACCACAGTTTGTTTCTTGCTCCTCCACGAGATTAGGGAATCTCCAACATACACAGCAAACTCAGAGGTGGACTTCTTGTCCTTGGGACACCCTGCATAATCGAGTCAAATTCCTAAGTAGTATCTGGGATTTACATAAATACCCAGTTTCTACGTAATGTTTTTTTTACTCGAAAACTACAGAGGTGTCGCATGTTGAACATGCGACACCCCTTAAGTTTTTTTTTACCCAGGAGCTGCGTTAGTGTCGCATGTTGGATGTGCGCTATATATAACGCATATTCAACATGCGATATATATCCAGGGAATTCCTATCGAAATGGTCTGTACAGGTATCGCAGGTCTGGAAATGTTCTGTATAGGTATCGCATGTTGAACATGCGTTATCCTTACAGGAAATTTTCCTCGAAATGGCTGGGGCAGGTGTGGGCTTTGAAAGTTGAACATATGACGCATGTTCAAAATGCGTCATCTTTACAGTAATTTTTCGGCGAAAATGGCTGTCCAAGTGTGGGCTTTGGAATTTCAAGTTTTTATAAACCCTTGAAAAGGCATGCCAATCCCATGTTTTTAATGTAAATAGACATTTTTGTAAACATTCCAGACAATGCAAACATTGTAGACATTCCAAACATCAAAGAAGACATTTCAATATAGACTTGTTCATGAATACACTTTACATTTTTTGCATCATATTAAAAATTACATTGATTACAATTCAACGTTTTTTCCTCCGCTGGTATGTAATCGTAGAATCTAGAGGATGGAACGGTAATAGACGGTTCGCTTCGTCTATCAGGTGGATTTGAGAGGGTCCTGGGGCATCTTCCTCGAATGTAGGCATGGACGGCGGCGTTAGTGTGCAGTAAGTTGGTCGTGTCTGGCTGGGGTCCAATCCGTGCCTCAACGGTGCTTGAGGCGTTGGCAAGTCCTCTCTTGGTCGCTCGGTGGCAGGTGTGAAGTAGTCTCCTTGCGCAATGTTATCATCCTCCGCAGCGGCCTCTTCAAAGTCCATGGGTTCCGCGACTTGTTCACGCGCCCTACCTCGACCTCTTCCTCGTCCCCGTCCTCTTGCCCTTCCTCGCCTTGCCTCCTCCCTGGCCACATCTGCACGCTCGTCATGTAACGTGACTGCATCTGCAAATTGTAATGACAGTCACTCCGTCATTTCCGCCTTCGCTTGTGCCGCAATCTCACGGCATTCCTCGTGTCCAATGTCGTAGACACGGCTCCACAGAGCGAGCTGCATCCAAGGAAAATACGTAGATGTGAATTTGAAACAGTTTTGATAATTAATTTATCAAAAAAATTATAGTTCGAGTACTTACGTTGCTTGCCAGAGTTGCACCCAAACGTCCGACAAATCTTCGAGTAATGGTCGGATACCATTGCTCGTATGCGGGCGTCGCGAGTACCCCTCTGGACCGATCGATGCGAATAGTTGCTCGCGACGTGTCTCGTACAAAACCGCCAATATGCAAATGGTTCTAATAAATCCACGTCAGCATCTTTCATAGCGGCTTTTATACCAGAATGCCTGTCGGAGATGATACATATTGGTCCAGCTCGCATGCCGATTACCCTTAGACGAACCAACGAAAGAAACCACTTCCATGACGACAAGGATTCCTCGTCGACGATCCCGAATGCTAGGGGAACAATATGTTTATCCCCATCAACCCCGCAAGCAATGAGCAGTTTTTGTTTGTACTTCCCGTACAAATGTGTCCCGTCAACACTAATCAGTGGCCGACAATATTTGAATGCTTCAATGGAAGGACCAAATGCCCAAAAACATCGTTCAAATCTGCGGCAGAGAGGTTTCCGAGGATCAGGATGGTCGCTGTATTCAATATCAATTTCAGTCCCTGGAATAGCAGCCTTCATTGCATGCAAAAGAAATGGCATTTCAGCGTATGACTTCTTCCAGTCACCAAATACAATTCCGATGGCCTTCCTTCGAGCATCCCAAGCCCTTTTCCTTGAAACCCAGTAGTTGTACATCTCGTGGATGTGAGCTCTACAACTAGATACACGAACATTAGGGTCATCCCTAACAAGAGTTAGCAATGATCTGGACATGAATTTGTAGTCCAACTGAGGGTGATCTTGATTAACTGTTGGGTTTATACAAGTATGTGCCCCAACAACCTTGGAGATCACCCACAATCCATCAAATTTTCGGAAATGTCCTCGTAAATACCAAACGCAACCATTTGCTCTCTGCGAACAAAAAACCGACCATATCAAGCTGGTGGATTCCTTGACAATGAAGTCAAAATGTGATAGAATGTGGAACTTCTTCACAGCGTAAACCAAATCCTCCCTACATTTGAACGTCCTACCCTTGCGGATTTCGTCAGCAACACCATCAAGTCTAGACTTGCTTCGAATGTCGTCTTCATATGTTGAACGAGTATTAGACCCTCTAACCCCAAAAAAGGGAATACGGGGTGTAATAGTATGCGAGGTTTGTTCATCAGTTGGGAGCTCCTCGTCCATCAGATCATCTTCGACATCTTCGCTACCTTCTTCCAGGTCATCATCGGTCCCCCAAGGGATGAAATCCTGATCCATCCGGTTAACCTCTCGCTGCAACGGCTCACTCAAGCCCAAATCCTGAACCGTGCTTGGCTGCGTTACAGGCGCATCCGTATCAAAGTAGGGTCCCATGGTTGGGACAATTCTTGGTGGCGTGCTGCGGACAACTGCTGCTTGTGTGCTCGGGACTCCAGACGGTCCCTTGTTAGTCATAACAGTTGGGACTTCGCTCACAGATACATCTTCAACATAAATATCGGTAGGCATTGATTTCCCAATGGTCCGAGCATAGACAAGAACTGCCTGCACATCATCATCATCGACAATAGATGAAAATGACGGTTCCTCCCCTGGGCCTCGAGGGATGCGATGTAATAATCGGATGTTTTGAATGTCAATATCCAAGTTGAACTTACGGTAAACCAAGTTCAACATCTCATCGAACGTCATATTAGGAGTCAACACAAACCCCTCACGTTGGTTGACGATCCGGACATGAGTGTACTACCCAAATGACACATACAATACAACTGCTCCATTCTAACCTAATACGTGAGACAACGTACAAGCAAACGTCATACATTCGAGAAATGAAAATAACATGCATATGAAACAAAAAAATTAAAGAAAACGTTTTACCAAGTCCAATTCTTCGCAACAAGTGATTAGCCCTAATGAGAAGCGGGGACGGCTAGAACGGTGCCAATCACTGAAACCACGGAAAAGGAGTGTTCCGCGGGGCTAGGAGTGACCAAAAAGGGTGTTGTTGAGAGAGGAGGAGATCAGAAGATGCGGGTGGAGAGGAGGGCGTCGGGGGCGGCTGGGTTGCTGGAAAGGAAGGAGATGTCGGGCAAGGTCGGGAAATGAGAAGGCCGCTGGGCGCGGGGCTTAATTAGGGGCGATATCGCATGTTGAATATGCGTTATCTATAGCGCACATCCAACATGCGACACTAACGCAGTTCCTGGGTAAAAAAAAACTTAAGGGGTGTCGCATGTTCAACATGCGACACCTCTGTAGTTTTCGAGTAAAAAAAAACATTACGTAGAACCTGGGTATTTATGTAATTCCCAGGTACTACTTAGGAATTTGACTCTGCATAATCTGCATCTGCACAGGTTGAGATAGAAATCACCTGGCCTTTCTTGAACAGCAGACCCGCACCTGGGGATGACTTGAGGTACCTGAGTATCATATGTATTGCATCCATGTCGACCTAGTCATAGTGATAGGGATGACTTGAGGTACCTGGGGATGACCGGACCTGACGTGGTTGCTCCATGAACTGGCTCACTCGACTCACAGAAAGGCTATGTCGGGCCTAGCGATAGTGACATATATAAGTTTGCCCACCAGTTCTCTGTATCTTCTCCTATCCACCTCCTATGTATCATCATCATATAGCTTCATACTGGGATCCATTGGTGTGGTAGCAGGTCGGCGGCCAAGCATTCATGTTTCACTCAACAGGTCAGTGACATATTTTCTCTGAGACATTACCAACCCATGCGGATTTCTGGCGAACTCCAGTCCCAGAAAATATCTAAGAACTCCAAGGTCCTGGGTGACAAATTCGCTACCCAGCATTTCTTTCGCCTTCTTTATCCCTTGTACATATCACATGTAATCAAGATGTCATCTACATAGACCATGATTGCAATAATACCCTAGAAGTCTTTTGTACAAACAAAGAATGATCAGCATTTGAACGTTTGTATCCCTGTTTCTCAAAAAGATCTGAGAGCTTCTGAAACCATGCTCTGGGACTCTGCTTAAGGCCATAGATAGCCTTATGAAGTCTGCACACCTTGGAACACTCCCCCTCAACAGCAAAACCGGGTGGTTGTTGCATGTAGACTTCCTCCTGTAAGTCACCATATAATAAGGCATTCTTCACATCCAACTGATATAGCGGCCAGTCACAAGTAACCGCAACAGACAGTAAGATCCGTAGAGTGGAATGGCGGGCTACTGGTGAGAATGTATCAAGATAGTCCACCCCATATGTCTATGTAAAGCCACGAGCAACAAGACGAGCCTTGTATCTGTCAATACTGCCATCGGCATTCTGCTTGACTATAAATACCCATTTGCAGCTCACTGGGGACACATCTGCAGGTATAGGAACCAGATTCCAAGTTCCTCTAGACTGAATTGCCGCCATTTCTTCCTCCATTGCTAGATGCCATCTACTATCCTTCATAGCGTTTTGGTAACTTCGTGGAATATCTACAGCTGACAAAGCAACTACAAAGTTCCTGAAATCTCCAGTTAGTCGTTTAAATGACTGCTAAAGGATATGAAACGCAGCTTCGCTCCGACTTGCGTATAGCAATAGGAACATCTAAATCAACTATGTCCTCGTCTGTCCTCTGTAACACATCCTGCTCAGAAGCATCGTCAGAACCATCAATAGTAATATCTTCAGAACATACATTGGGCGAGCTAGGTGATGAGTCATGACCATGAGCTGGAGCAGGTCTGTGGGTATAATGAAATGGTAGTGGTGAAACAGGTATAGTAATAGGAGTTGCAGATGGTGGTGGTGGTGGTGATGGTGGTAATGGTGGTAGTGGTGTCACATAAATGGCATCGGTATTAGTTGGAGGTATCAATTGATCACCTGAGGATGAAAAATACATTACGGATTCAAAAAACGTAACATCTGCACTAACTAGATACCGTCTGCGCAATGGATCATAGCACTTGTACCCCTTCTGAGTTCTGGAGTATCCAACAAAACACACTTGACAGACCTAGGAGAGAGCTTGTCAGTACCGGGAGACAACTAGTGGACAAAGACAACCGAACCAAACACACGAGGAGTAAGGAAAAACAGATCTTTACCAGGGAAGATAAGGGAGAAAGGAATATTTTCACCTAGAACAGAGGACGGCATACGATTGATTAGGTAGCATGCTGTGAGAACCGCGTCACCCCAGTAAGAATAAGGAGCATGACACTGTATAAGAAGTGACATGGTGACATCTAGTAAGTGGCGATGTTTCCTTTCAGCAATCCCATTCTGTTGGGAGGTATAGGCACAGGATGTCTGGTGGATAATCCCTTGGGATGAGTAGTAACTGACTAGGACATGAGTACACAATTCCAGGGCATTATCACTTCTCACAATTTTAACAGATGTGGAGAAAACATTACGAATCTCATTAAGAAAATTGATGATAATATTCCCTGCTTCAGATTTATTCTTTAACAAAAACACCCATGACACACGAGAGAAGTCATCCACAATAACTATATAAAATCTGTGTCCCTGATGATCGGGAACACAACTCGGACCCCAAATAACAATTGGAGGTACTACTCTGACACTGACGACTGGGAAAGGTAGACCGATGATGCTTTCCCAACTGACAAGCCTCACATTGGATAGATGTGTGAGGCAGACCCTGGGGTAACACACGACGCAACTTCTGAAGCGGTAGATGTCCAAAGCGTAGATGCCATAGCAGAGGAGATACGGGTCCAGTAGGTAGGGATGAGGTTCCAGCAAAAGAAGTCTGACTGAGGCGATAGAGGCCTCCTTGCTCATAGCCACGACCAATCACGTTGCCCGTAAGGATGTCCTGAAAAACAAGAGAAGATGGATCAAAAATCGTCCGACATTGTAAATCCTTTGTAATTTGGCTGATAGATAATAAATTCATTGAAAAATCAGGAGCGTGTAACACATTCTTGAGCTGCATGGATGATGTCAGTCTAATCCCCCCCTGACCAGTAATTGGGGAATGTGTGCCATTAGCAATGACCACTGTTCGACCTGGAGGGATATGTCTGTATACTGTAAGTAGACTTTGATCGCCACAAAGATGATGTGTGGCTCCAGAGTCCATAATCCATGTTGAAGTATCTGATCCACTAATAATAAGTGCAAGTGTGCTGCCTGATGTACTGATAGAGGCAGAAGCGGATGCAGCCAGCAGCATCAAACTGGTTCTCAGTAGTGGGTATTGGACCAGATGGAGGAATAATGCCCCTTAGACGGGCAACGAAATCATCAAAACGCTGATCTAAAGAGGCAGCATATGGAGGCTCTATCTGCTCGGCGACTCGTGCGGATGCATGAAATCCATGCTTAGAGTAGCATGTATCTTCAGTGTGTCTGGTGCGATGACAGTAGGTACATATTGGCCGAGTACGACCTCCTCTACCACGAGGACCACAGCCACGGGTATGAGGACCTCCACGACCCCTGTTGGTAGCCATTGCTGAAGTAGTCCGATTCATGGCCGTAGAGGGGACAGTTATCCGACTCAGTCTGTGAAAGGCTTCCTCCATAGGAGGTATAGTAGAATCTGCCAAGATCTGAGACCGTGTCGCCTCGTACTCTGGATCAAGGGCAACAAGGAAAACTCCTACCATAGTAGCATTCCGGTAGGTCTTTTGTTGCTCTGACGTGGCTGTCAGGGGCATGAAGTTGTACAGCTTCTCGAACATCCCTCGTAGAGATGTGTATAGTGAGTGTAGAGGTCGTCCATTCTGCTTGATGGTGAATATGACATGCTGAAGTTGCAGAATCTTCGTCTCATTCTTCGCTTGAGAGTATGTGGCAGCCAGAATATCCCACATTGCTTTGGTCGTGGGCTGATGAAGAATATCATTGGCAATCTCGATTGCCAGAGTACCTGATAGCCATACTTTGGCATATGCGTCATCCGCCTCCCACGAGGCATTAACTCTAGTCTTCTCAGCAGGCTCTTCTTCGGTAAGGATGTGTTTCTTACCGGTTGACTTCATCATACTCATGAACTGCATCGCCCACAGTTCATAGTTCGTACCATCCATCTTTACAATAGGCGCTGGACCTTGAAAGGCGCCTATAGATGGAATATCCTCCTTGCTTTCTGACATACTGGTAATAGAAGACTGGAGTAGTAGACTGAAGTTGTAATAGTCTACACGAACATGTATGGGTTTAGTTGCCTGTGTAGAATTCAAGCAACCAAACCCATTTCTTAGGAGTTGTGAGCGCTAGAGATATATGCAGGACTGATTTATGGCTTAAGGGCGTACTAGAAAGATATGCGCACGGCAAGAAGCCGTGATAGGGCGAAGGATAAGCGCACAGCAGCAAGGAGCGCACGAGATCGCGCTGGAGATGCCCGATGCTTGCACGAGGGCAAAGGGGCTCAGGGCACACGAGGGCGCAGAGGCGCAGGAGCGCTCGAAGGCGCGCTGAGGATGCGCGATGCGAGCTAGGAGTGCACGTTGGGCGCAGGCGACGCGCGCGAAGCACGCTGGAGAAGCGTGCAAGACGCGTTGGCAAGGCGAGGCAAGGCGCGGGGCGCAGGAGGCGCACGACCGGCAGAGCGCGGGAGAAGACGAGGCTCGGCGGTAGGGTGGGGTTAGGGTTAGGGTTTCAAGAACTCCGGTATAGGACCGTCGCTCTGATACCATGTTGGGAAAATAGAAGAACTTGTTTATTCCATCAGCCCTAGGCTCTCTTATATAGGAGAGTAGCCTATGGGTAAATTACATAAAGAGTACTGCAGGAATGGAAAATAATAAAAGACTACATAAGTTGATAATATATATATATATGTTTACAAAACTACATCAGCCCTCCATGCCTCAATTAAGAATCCAACAACCTTACGCTTGTCTAGTTGTCCCAAACCCCAAAAAGATTCCATGAGATGATTCATTTATCAAGAGTCAGACAGTCCTTGCTAACTTCACATCAACATAGAAATAGACTACCAAAAGCTTCCATCCTCCCTTCTCTTTAGTGGAGACCACACCAACATCACCAACCCTACTGCATGCCTCGACAACCTCTAATTGCACTTCAACCACATGATAGCAACACTACACCGCGGCGAAGTACATCGATGACGTCGCATAAACATCTTGCAAATAGCCAACTCACATGGTATGGAGCAATGGGAGGGAATAGCAACCCTATGATCCTTGAACCACACCATGCATGCATCAAAACTAACAATGGGGTAAACAACAACATCCACCACAAGAACACACAAGTCTCAAACAAGTTCCTCAACAGGTTCCTTAATAGGTTCCTCAGGCATCATGTTAAGCTCCTCCCTTGTCGAGTCAGGCACGTCAACAGACCCCAAAGGCACAAATAAGGGCCACTACCGGAGTTGTTCTTGAAACGACTTCGGAAATTGCCCCAGCCTAATCTACAGTCTCTTCCATTATTCAAGATGCAAAGCATCAAGAATGACCATAGGAGACAACCTCGGAACATCTAATGGAGGGAAACACTTAATTAGTCACAAATAGAACCTCGCCCGACCCACCACATGAACAATCTCAAAGATATGATCGGAATGGAGACTCTCCAGAGCCACCACAACATCCACGTCCTCTCCCGACTTTAGGTCTTTCAAAACGTCAATCACCCTCCCTCTTCCCACTAAGGCACTCTGAAATGACTCCATACATAGGGAGGTGAAGGGCATGCCATAATTTCGAAACATGCGCTGGTGAGCACACTAAGGTACTCTAAAACAACTCCATACATAAGGAGGTGAAGGAGATGCCATAATTTCGGAACATGTGTTGGTGACCACAACACCATCACAAAAATGAGGGTGCCTCCACTTAACACCGAAATCCACAATATCCACTATTCTCGTGCACATAAACAGGGCATCTATCCAAGGAGACCACATCACTAGCATATCCACAAGAAGGAAATGTTGGATGCATCTACATGCTCCCTCCACCGCTTTGCCACAAAATTATGAGGAAGCAATAAGAAGGTGAAAATTTGTTGTTTACACGTATATTCTTATATATATTAGCATTCTTAATACTAGCCTAATGAAATAAAAGTTACAAATGGATTCTAACAAAATATTAAGCATTTTACTTTTAGGTTGCTTTATAAAAATGAGAAGAAAAAGAATTATAAATAACTAATAAAAAACCTAGCCAACTAGTCGATCGATTAGGTCGACCAAACAGAATACTAGTTATTGATTGACTAGGTACATTCCAATCATGCCCTCACTTGATCTATTTAGTCGAGCCGACTAGTCGACAAATTTAGAAGCAAGTTCTTAACTTGACCCACACAATTTGCATGTAGAATTTTATCCATGTCGCCCTACATAGTTCTATAAACCTTTGCTACCACCCTCTTACAGAGCAACCAAATAAAGAACCACACTTTTGCTAAAACATTTGTTTTTCAGACAAGTTTGTAGACTAGGAAGATCAATTATTATTATCCGCATGCATATATGCATATAAAGCCTTACCAAAGCTAAATAGAGTTTAAAAGCTCAATCAAACCATATCCAACCATTTAAAGTAATTGGGTGTAGCCGTCGTGCTCAAGACATTGGTGACATCTCCCACACATCTCCTCCCACTACCACCTCCACCTAGGATCGAGTCTTACCGTCTTTTCTCACTGCCTCTAGTTTCCCCTTCCCCTGACATCGCTTGGACCACAACCTCAACCAATTTGCACACATATACACTTATGGCCTCCTCGAGACATGTACCTCCAGCGTCATAACGAGCCAAACAGTTGGTGATCATCGTTGTAAAGCACCAATGACACCACTTCATGAACACCCCCCTGCCCCAGTTAGTTCCAATGCATCCTAGAATCCCAACCTCAAAGGTAACCAGCAACCATGCCCAAAGATAAAGGCTTCTCTCTGCAACAACCTTCCGCTCCATTGGACTTAACCTCCACATCAATAAAATGAATGGTGACACGAAAACACTGTAAACCATGTTTGGATATGCAAGAAGGTCCTTTGTCCCCTATTGAACATCGAATAGCAAAGGGGACCCCCTATGGCCATCTCCCTATTTAGACATGCTGCCAGAAAGGCTATGCATGCCTCCAAACCAACATTTCGATTGCACCACCGCATTCGACCTCCACATGGTTGGAGCTCTTCCTAGCATGCCAAGGAAACTACAGCACCCTAACATAATCTGAAATCTAATAAATCACAAAGTGTGATAGTGGGTAATAAATAGTTGGGACTAAACTTAGGCTTAAGCATTTCGAGCGATGGTCAATGGGTTCAGTTGGGTAAGAGTCCTACAAGTTATGAGTGCCAATATTTCTCTATAACGACTCAGGTCTAAGCCCAAGACATTGCAAATAGTATCAAAGCAAGTTCCCTCTGATAGTGGAAAAGGCTACTCAAGAAGTGCATCCACGCTTACCAATGAGAAAAGAGGAAAGGCCTACCAAGAGCATTCATATGGAAATTATTGGTTCCCCAATACTGGCTAATGGGTACAGGTAGATTGAATAGTATGAGCTGAATCATTGCAATCACAATAATCTAAAATAATCACGGTTTTCCTGCAGAGCAAGGAACGAGCTCGTAAGATGAATTACACAACACAGAGTTTTAAGCATGAAGCACATGTATGGAAAAAAACTCTTATAGCTTTCTCTCAGAGTTAGGTGAGAAGAACAGAGAGAAGAGAGCTTGTTGCTCTTTGGAAAAAAAACTCTTATATGGATGATCGTTAAGTCAAGAAATATAGACGGTGATCGATCGGGGCAAAGTGCTTGATCAATCAACTAGACAATTTTGACCAGAAGGCAAGGATTCAAATATCGGTTTCGGATATCATATCAATACCATGTCGATACGATATTTCATCAAAATTTCGACGGCGTTTCTCCCATATCGACAACCATTTGTGAAGAAATAACTGGAAACTGTCCCCATATCGCCATTTCGTTCAAAATTTCGATTCCTTGTCAAAACTGAAATTTCGGCGAAATTTCACAAAATATGAAACCATGCCTGAAAGTCAAGGTCAAAGTCGAAGCCTGAGATACAAGATGCATGATGCTTGAGATCTTTTACAAACTAAGACAATTACAAAAATGCTTAACTCAATAAAAGAAAAGACTTTGTCTTCTTCTTGAACTTGAGATTCTTCCTTAAGAGCTTGAGCTGAAATTCCTTAGCATTGAGCTTCTTTAGGCCTCCTCTAAAGTTTGAGCTTCTTCCTTGTCAGTAGCTTTCTTACTTCTGTCTTGGCTTTAAGTTAACCCATAGATGGCCATATCGATATCATATCGATTTGCCCGGAAAAAGATATATCAGGATATATCGTTGATATGTCGACGATATCTGTGGAAATGTCGGAAATAGTTCAAAATGGTATTTTTCTGCAGTTTTTTTCAAGAAATTAAGATCATCCAAGATATTAAAACAACAAATAACCTACAAATACACACTTATATCACAAATGACGGTCATTTATACCCCATATATCACACACACTGGTTATTTCGAACATATCGATGTTAACGTTGATTCCTGACTATTAGATATTGGAAATGGAGTTCGTCTAAGTTCTTAGAATACTAAATAACTTACAAATATACTCTTAGATCGCACATGTCGATCATCTATGACCCTTATTGCACATATCGGTCATATCGAACATATCGTTGGTATTGTCAATTGTTGACCTATAGTTATTGGAAATTGAGTTTGTTCAAGTTCTTAGAACACTAAATAACTTACAAATATACTCTTAGATCACACATATCGATCATTTATAATCCCTATATCGTATATATCGGTCATATCAAGCATATCGTTGTTAATGTTGATTGCTAACTTGTGGATATTGAAAATGTTGTCCATCCAAGTTCTTATAACACTAAAGAACTTACAAATATACACTTATATAACACATATCGATCATCTATGACCCTTATATTGCACATATCTGTCATATTGAGCATATCTTTGTTAATGTTGATTGTTGACTTATAGATATTGGAAATGGAGTTTATCCAAAACTTATATTACATCACATCTTATGTATAAACAAAGTGTTTGAGATATTTTTGGAATCAAACAAATAAAGAGCATAATAGCATTTTTTAAAGAGACATAATTCATAATAATATTTTTCGAAAGGAGAAAGAAGAAGAATTAAAATTGATTGGAGACCCCAAGGTGAAGAACCATTGTACGCACCCCTTGATCGCACCATACCCTACCAGAAAGGGGTCTCGTTGCTCGATCAACGAGCTTGAGGGGGCTAGGAGGGGCCCAGGCATGTTAACCCCCTCCCTGCAGGGGTGCGGGGACAACACCCCCAACCGAAACAAAATATATAAAACATGATGTGTTTTAATACTAGGAGTAGCAAAATAAGTAGTGAAATCAAGCTTACAAGGGTATTACTTATCAATATATATCGATGAAATTTCGACGATATCGATCGATATCCGAGAATTTTTGTACTGAATCCAGCCATTTTTGACCAATATGGGTCGATAGGACGATATATCGCCGATATATCATCATATATCACCGATATCCTGGTAAATGGATATGCACCCTGATATCGATATACCATGCCTCTCGATATCGATATAACGCCGATATATCACGATATGGCCTTTTATGAATTAACCACACAAGTTTTGTCTATAAGTTTTTTTAAGCCAAAAAGGGAGGGAATACGCAAAGGTGTGCCCCAATTATATCAAAAGAACAAAATACTTACAGGAGCCAAGACTCGAGTAGAGGTTTGCCATGCAAAATTACATTTTCAATATAGAAGTGATGTGCAAAAGTTTTGTTATCATCAAAATATGCATGCTCATGCATGCCCTTTGATGATGACAAAATAGTTGAAGTGTTTGCAATAAAAGTAATGTGTGCACAAATCAATTTGAGAACATTTTCTCTCCTCATGAAAACTTTAACTTGTTGTAAACACTTTATCTTTTTTGAGAAATTGTACACTTTCTCTCTCTCTCTCTTGTCGACATGATCAAAGATATAAATAGAAACCAAAGTTAATTAATATCAATTATTGGTTAAAAATATGACTAGAATATCTCTCTCTATTTTTCTTTTAAAACATTCTTTTTAATAAAGAGGTCCCCCTAAACTAGAGCTCCCCTTAATCCTGGCTTAAAGGCTCCATTTTAAAGATAAGAGTTGAAGGCTCATCACCAATGCATGATATGTATGATCAACTTGGTAAAAAAGATAAGAGACTATCCATGATTCTTGTCACTGGACTTCTCAAGTCTTGATCGCTTCTCCACGACAGTGACGTCCATCCATGGTTGTGCATTTGGTAGTCGTCTAGCTTTGGTGGGTCCATCTTGGATGTTGATATGGCCTGCTCCATCTTCATTTCCCTTGGCCTTCAGTGCCTGAAGATTTTAATTTGGTAGCCTTTCTTTTTTGGTTTTTCAGGTTAGGTATCGGTGCACCCTTCTTTTTCCGAACTCATCTTCTATTCTGCAAAGAATTAGAGCTTGAAGCGTGACTTTTTACTTTCCCTTTCCTTCTTTCAATAGCAAGTATAAAAGTAGTATTTTTTTAAGCTCATCAAATCTTTTTCTAAAGAAGTACTTTTAACTTGAAAAATACTAAGATTCTTTTTAAGCAATTCATTTTTATTTTCAAAATAAATCATTTAGCAAAAGATATTTATCCTCTACTAGTTTTCGTTAACTTCTTCAAGTTTCAAGTTTCATGACTTGTCTAGACTGAGCGTGTTCTATTTTTATGAGTTGAATCACTTTTCATTATATATTGAGATCTTTGAACTTGATGCGCATATAGATGGAATAGATTTCAGGAGGCAATGGGTTGACTTGTGCAAGGGTAGGTAAGAGCTAAGCATCAGACATGTAGACTATCTGCCAACCATGGGTACTAGGGACGCAAACGGATGCGGTTATATTCGTATTCGTTCGTATCCGTATTCGTTTTTAAGAGGATATGGATCTTGTTTTTCTAAAATAGGCGAATACAAATACGAATACGAATATTGGAAACGATTTTTTTTGCGGATACGAATACGAATCCTTACTTAACGAATACGAAAAATATAACGAATACGAATACGAATATTCGTTACTAAATAGATTAATTTTATTTAAATTATTTACCTAATACCTAGGGTACTTAGGGTTTCTTCCCCAAGGGCCAAACCCAAAACCCACGGAAATCCCACCCCCACGCCTACCCCCCAGTCCCGACGCCCGACCTCTCCCAATCCACCCCCGCGCGCTGCCCTACCGCCCCCTCCGCTTCCAGCCCGACGACCGTCCCCCTCCGCCCCTCTTTCTGCCCCCCTCCGCCCCTCCTTCAGCCCCCTTCCGCCCCCCAGCCGCCCCCCTTCTGCCCCTGCCGCCCCCCCTGCAGCAGGCCTTGCCGCCCCCCTCCGCCCTCCAGCCGCCCCCCTGTCGCCCCCCTGCAGCAGCCCTGCCGCCCCCCTCCGCCATCCTACGCCCCCTGCCGCCCCCCTAGTTCCGCCCCTGCCGCCCCACCTGTAGCAGGCCCGTAGCCCCCCTCCTTCCCCTCCGCCCAGCCCGGCCCTGCCCCTGCGGCCCGCACCCTTCCGTCCGTTCCACCCCGACGGTTCCGCTTCCTTGCATTGCGCCACTGCCACCCTCCGCCTCCATTTGCGACCCGTTCCGCCTCCATTTGCAGATACGCTTTTATATGTAATTTTTTATTGCAATATTTGTTTGATATTCGTATTCATTCGTAAAAGATTCGTATTCATATTCGTATTTTGAGGATATGGATCTTGATTTTTTACATTCGTATAACATTCGTATTCGTATTCGTAATATAAAATGAATATGGTTATGGTATGACCTAAATTCGCATTCGTATTCGTTCGTTTGCATCCCTAATGGATACACAGTCCTCGGTTCAACATCCCCAACTGGTGATTCCCAGCCACAGAGGTCAAAGCAGATGTGAAGGGGCGTCAGGCTTGTGCGCGGGACCAACAAAGTTCTAATTGGAATCGTGAGATCTTTTTAATTGCTTCTTTTGTTATACCGTTGCATTTCAAACCATTAATGAGATTGATTTGAAATCGCGGATACATATGTATCCTTGGCATGGTAAAATGACTTACATTATTGGTATTAAATCAATATTGATTCATACACATCCTCTAATCAATTAGGGGTGCACATGGATCGGATAAAATCCGTAATCCGATCCAATCCGTTGTCAATAGATTGGATCGATTTAGTTTTATAACTCTAATGGATCGGATCGGATTCATATTTTACAAATCCGTTGATTAATGTTTGAGCACATTATTTATTTAGTTTATTTAAAAGTTCCTCCATACTAAATATTTTAATATCCATTGAAGGGTCAAGAATAAGGAGAGTGTCGGGAGGCATGTGACCCACTCGCCTCCACTAATGGAATTAAAAAAATAAACAAAAGCCCCAACCCAACCCTAATTGACCCCTTCTCGTCATCCCCAATCCCCACCACAAACCAGTCGACTCTCCAACTCACGCCGCCGCCGCCGCACACATCACTTTGCTTAGTTGTTTTCACCCCCACCATAGCCAAATGCCCCCTCCTCCAGCGCTTCTAGTCGTGAGGATTCCTTCCTCGTGCAGTCTGCAGTGCACGTCTCGTCGTAGCATGACTCCATTGTCCGTCGCCATCCCTCCCACCGTCAGTGCTGCAACCGCAGCTTGCGGGCTCAAAAACTCGCCGACATCGTCGTTGTATGACTCTCGCCTCTATCTGAAGAACTACAGCAGTGCAACTCTTGGTAATTAGCATGTTTTTATTTTTTTTCAGCATTCTCTCTTGTTTTTGCTTTGATTATTATTTTATGCCCTAGATTTGATTTATTTTGGTAAGGTGTTGCCTTCTTTGGTTGATTTCTCGAGGCCCATGTTGTGAGATAACTCTTTGAATCATCCTTTATAAAAAACAAATGCAAAAATATTACAAATTTATTGGTCGTTGTTGGTAGATTTAAGCCGATGGAGTTATCTTGTGGTTGTTGGGAATGGGATGAAAGACACTTCTCAGTGGTTGATGTTTATGAAATACACCTAGCAGACCCTTATTTATGGAGGGAAATGGATTATTTCTTTCTTCTCCACCGATATGGGATGGAAGAGTTCCAGTATAATGGGAGCTCAATCCAGGTTCCATATTTGAAAGGAGAATTGATTTCAAACTATCATGTGGGTGGAGCTCAATTGAACCCATGATCTGTTGGAACAAAGACTCTTGCACCAATCAACTCCACCTAACGGCCTATCTATTATTTGAGTCGTTTTATAACATTGACAACACCACTATTTGGTAAAGTTTGGCATGTTTGTGATGTTATTTGGTGCATATTGAGTCAGACTATTAGTTATCCATTGAATGTAATATGGTTTGTGAAATGGAATTCTAACAAAAGCGTAATTTGGCAATGCATGCCAAAGTTTATTATTCTATCATGCAATTGATTTTTTCTATACTTATATGTGTTAATTAGGAACTATGTCAACCACGGGTAATGTTATTGGAAGTAACCAACTCATATCTCAAACTTTATTTACATTCGCATGTTTTATTTTAAATATAATACTTTTATGTCATGTATGTTAGTTCGATAAAGTCAATGTGATGCTTCTACAGTTTCTACTGATTACACGTATGTTACTTTTCTTTAGTCATATAATGATTGCTTGTACTAAATCTGTACCAAGCATATACTCTTTTATTTCCCAAAAATTGGCTATCTTTTTCTTCACATTTATCCATGCTTTCAATTTTAGAACCATGATTTAAGTGTCAAGGTCTAGTGTACTATAAACTTAATCATATATTATGATGTGACACTAGATAAGCATTAAAAATCCGATCCAATCCGTAATCCATTGGATTGGATTGGATTTGCATGCTTAATGGATTGGACTAGATCGAAAAAATGAAAAATCCGTTAAGTATGGATTGGACATGGATTAAGCCAAAATCCGATCCAATATGATCCATGTGCAGCCCTATAATCGATAATTTGGCCAAATAAACAATTTAAATTTCATAATGTCGAAATCTGTGTCAGATAAGTCAAAATCAACAAATCCGACAAATCTCCTACAAGCACTTCTGCTTTCTTCCTCATTGCTTGAGTTGTCCCAAAACGCTTGCAGTGCTTTACTCTTGGATGTCTTCTCATACTTCTTTTCATGTCTGAAGTTCTTCCGCAACTGAGGGCTCTTTTAACGTGCCCCACTTTGTCGCACTGGAAGCATTTGGTTTCTTGCTCTCCCTTTCTCTTCTTCTTGAAAAAGGACTTGAATTGCTAGTCATGAATGCAATATCATCATAACTATTAGACCATCCTTGGACTTCCTTGTTGGTTGCAAGATCTAGATTCTGCTTTGGCTTTTCTTTCCATAACTTCATGTACTATATTTTTGTTTCATAGGCAAGGAGGTACCTATGAGATCTTCCAACAAATTTGTGCTAAAATTAGTAGATTCCTCAAGTATAAGCATTATAAATCGAGATTCCTTCACTTAGTTGTGTTTTTGTGAGTTGTCTCTAGACGCCTCCACAATCTCATAAGTTGTCTTGAAGTTAGGGACTCGATCAAACTCAACTTTAGATAGAGAACAATATATAGAATTTATTGCCTTGGAGTTGAGTGTCATCTTAGCCAATTCAGCAGTGGTATAGCATGTCTCCTCCTCTATAAACTTGAACTCCTTTCTCATCATATTCCAGATAGCAAAGTCAGATGATATAAGGAAGATCATCTTGATTTTCCAGCTAGAATGATTTGTGTTGTTGAAGGATGAAGCTTCCATCTAAATGTGATCCTAAAATGTTGGCCATCTGTATATCAGAGGTTGACTTCCTTTACACGAACAAAGCTCTGATACCAAATGTTGGTTCCTAGATATTGACTGATGGGTGTGAGTGGATCTCACTGCAATCACAATAATCTAAACACAACCACATCGTCGTATAGCACTTTTAATCATAGGATAAGTAATCAACCACACATGCACAAGTATTTAATGTGAAAACTCTCATGGATAAAAACCATAACTAGAGTCTCTTGACTCGACCTTCCAACCTGACCCATGAAGTCCTATCACTAACTTGAGTTGCTTACGCAGGAAACCCAATTGTATTACAACTCGAGTTGATTGCATGATCAATTCACTTTTATCATAACTAAACAATTCTAATAACACCAATATCAAAGTAAATATGCAATGAAGATTATGAAGCAAAAACTAAAAGATCTTACAAAGCGAGGAGCGAGCTCGTAAGATAAATCGCAGAGTACAATAGTTGTAGACGTGAAGCGTAGATCAAAAAAATAGCTCATAGAACTTTCTTCAAAGTATGTAGTGAAGAACAGAGAGAAGAGAGCTTATTGCTCTTTGTCTTAGATTGTAGAATGATGGTATAAGGTCCTATTTATAAGTTGTAAGCTCAACAAGTTGCTCATTTTAGGTAATTGTCAACGGACCAAGTAGCACACAAACTCAATAGGTTGTGAGCTCCAATTATCCTTGATAGGTTGTGAGCTCCAATTATCCTTGATAATTGCTCGGGTCTAACGCTCGAGAAGTTACCAAACTTGACGAGTGTAGGCAAGAAAGGACTTGAAAAAACCCACTTTTGAAAAAGAACAAGATAAAGCTCTATTTAAAGGAAAGGACATAGGAAACCCTATAGAGAACTATACTATTCGAGGTTGAAGCCCTTATGAAAGCCTACAATGCATCTAGCAAGCTTCCTTCACTCCTACTTTTCGTTTACTTCTACTCCCTCATCATAGAAGGCAACATTTGAGGGATATGCCCCTTTTTTAAAAACCTTATCATCATAGAGGATTTCTCATTAGAAATAGTGGGTATATCTACCAGGCAAAGGGAGGTCGTATGATTTAACAGTAAAATAGCCATGTGGCTCAAGTGAAGCATCGTTCCAAAAATCAACCGATTATATCGAATGGTCCTTCTAACTGTGAGATCAGGGGGATGATCACCAAAGTAATTGTTAGAAAATGAGAATGCGGAAGCGTAATCAGATGTAAAGAATAAAAACAATGAAGAACACCGGGATTTTTACGTGTAGCCCTACTCCCTAAGGAGGGGGGTGAAATTACGGGAGAACGCCTCAAAGGGCTGATTTTTCTATTCACTTTTCTCATCCGTTACAATGGGTGTGGGGCTTCTTATATAGCCTCCACTAACTATCCAAGTCATACACCTAGTAGATGTGGGACTTGGAGGGATCCAATTACCCACCTACACAATGGACACATACTCCAACACTTTCCCTCAAGCTGGAGCATGCAATGCTCAACTTGGACACATAGAAAGAAATCTCAAACTCGCAATACAAGGCACAACATACAATATAAACTCAACGCATATTCTATTGTTCGTTGTTGTCGAGGACATTACTTCTCATGTCGTGCTGATGAGGAGGAACAAAAGGCATGGAGTGTGAGTTGAATTGGATCTCCTCGTCGGAGAATATATGCTTTGTACTGTGTTTGTCAGAGTCACTAAAACTGGAATGCGTCTCCACTTGGAGAACTCTGCCCCGCAACTGCTCCATCTCTCTAAAGGATCAAACTGGAAAAAGATGTGGAAACATCCTCGTCGGAGTCCACGATCGTTGGAGAATGGAATCTGAAAGTCTCCTCGTCGAAGAACCAGGTCTCTCCCATACTGGCTCAGAGAATGGGATCTCTACTCTGGAGTCCCTATATCACATGGAAACCACCCCCACACACACACAATGGCATAGAGAATGGAATCTCTATTATGGAGTCCCTATGGATCACATAAAAACTCTGAGACCAAAAACAAAGATGTGGACCGCACAAATAATGATCGCATACATGTGTGCAAGGTTGCAGAAAGCGGTAGTCAGTACTCGGTCGGTGGGGTCAATGACTAAGGATTAATCGGCAGTCGGGCGACAAATCAGAATTAGTCAGCCATTAGCCGGTTTTGAATTTTTTATTTATTTTTAATATATAAATCATTTTTTATACATATATTCTTAAATATTTACAATATAATCATTTTTTAGACATATATTCTTATATATTTGCATAGATTTGAACATTTTCTATACTATTATAATGAAACAAAAGGAGTAATTGACTTTAACTATAACATTAAGCATATTAGAATTGGTTTGATTTTAA
Organism: Ottelia alismoides; assembly: GCA_037367405.1. NCBI lineage: Eukaryota > Viridiplantae > Streptophyta > Magnoliopsida > Alismatales > Hydrocharitaceae > Ottelia > Ottelia alismoides. The sequence goes on from JAZKJV010000393.1 coordinate 189,036, forward strand.
AAAAAGCAAAAAAAACAAAAAACCTCTATGTAAAAGTCGGCCGATTAGGCCGAGTAGTCGGTCGACTAGGCCTAGTAGTCGGTCCGATTAGTCGGGTTGACCGACTAATGGTCGACTAGGCATAGTCGAGTCGGTTGCCCCCCCCCTCCCCCGACTCGACTAGTCAGCCGACTTTTACAACAGTGCATGTGTGCATCAAACTGTAGACTGGAAACAAATCTAACTGTCGAGTATGAATCTAAAAATATGTAAAGTCTGAAATTCGACTATCCTGGAATCTGGAGAATCTAAAAAACTGGCATGTAGAACTCTACACAATACCCCCCCCCTTCTCCCATACTCGTCAGAAAACAATGACATCGACCAAGTTGGGAGAAGACATCAATATGGGGAAAACAAAAAAACCAATAAGCCATCACAATTTTTTGTGCTTTTCGTCTTGTAGAAAAATTCAAAACATTTTTTCAGCGTATGATTTTTCCGTGCATGCTTTTTTCCAAAACCTTTTTTCACGTACAGCAAGTTCTTTTCTTTTTTTTTGTATACGTGCTTTTTTTAAACAAGATCTTCTCAGCCCAGATAAGAGCTCTAATATAACTCAGCCTAATTGGGCTTACAAAACTGGACCTAAAATAGCAGCCTACATTCTCTCCCCCTTTTAACCCACGTAAACAAGCTCACCCCTTCATTTAAATGAAGGGGTATTGGGCCCCTTCCTTTCACACACATGGAGTAGGGTCCCTTGATGGTAACCCTCTTCTCAAAGGATGCCGCCTACAGCTATGCACCGCTAAGATGGTCGATTGGAGTATGTACATGCGAGGATCTCGCCTGGAGGATCTCTGCCTGGACTATTGTCGCCTCCTACTCTTCTCCTTTACTAGCATCGTCGGAAATCTGGAATCGCATGGGATTCTCGATGGGAGAGGCCCGTGTTTTTTGCTAGTGCTGCCAGCAGGAGGAGGTGACACGGCGTAGGCGTCGCCTGAAGGATGTGTGTGGAGAAGCAGACCCACGCAAGGAATAGGAGGCTTGGGGCTCTGTCTGGAGTTGCAGATCGTCCCCACAAATTTTTGTTGTTGGGTGCTTGATTGCCTACAAGGGCTGCCTACAACTTCATCTTCGAGAACCCATCATCGATGGAGATGAGGTATCACCTATACTAGAACTCATCGCTTGATCTGATCAAGATTTTTTAGTCCATCCTGTCTGAGATGTGATCAATTAAGAGGAACCCTTCTTCTTCTTCTTTTCATCTTCTTGTGAATCATGGAGTCAGAATTTTATAGGGTTTATGATGAAACCCTAAAAATCTCCTGGAACTTTACAACGAATCTGATCTTCGGATCTCTTCAGAAGAACCTTGAATATCTTCAGAATCACTCTTGATGAGCTTGATGGGTCCTTGAGATGTTTCACAACTTGTAAAGGAATCTGATTTAGGGTTTTTAATAACCCTAGGAACCGCTGCTTGAAGATGTCGCTAGAGATGATCAGATCGACGACATCAGCGGAGAATTAAGGGTTTTCAAGAAACCCTAGAACTGGTTGGCATTAATGACGAAAATTAGGGTTTAAAGAAACCCTAGAACTGAATCTTGAACTTGATTACGGACATGAACACAAATACATACTAATAATCTTCAAGAACGAACAAGAATTGAACTGCTCTGACTGATAATCGAATCTCGAACATTACATAAAGAATAAATCTTCAAGAATAAATCCTCAAAAATCAAATCCGCTCCGATACCATGTTAGAAAACGAGAATGCGAAAGCGTAATTAGAGATAAAGAATAACATCGGATTTTTACGTGGAACCCTACTCCTTAAGGAACGTGATGAAACCACGAGAGAATGCCTCAAATGGAAGATGTTTCTATTCACTTTTCTCGTCTAGTACAATGGGTGTGGGGCTTTTTATATAGCTTGCACTGACTATCCAAGTCCCACCATTAGTAGGTGTGGGACTAAACATAAGACGGTGTGGTAATTGGACCCTGAAGGGATCCAATTACCCACCTACACAATGGGCTCATACTCCAACAGTAATTAGTACTCGATCAAGATTCAATCCAACCAAATAGTTGGTCTGCCTATTCAGTCAGCTAGCCGACAAGTCGGACGATTTATTGGTTGACTACTGAAATAAATTATTTTTTTTATTTTAAGCATTATGATTTATCCCAATATCACTAAAATAGTCAAAGCTCCATCTCAATTTCTCCATGATCGCTTTTTTTAATCGGCCTCACCTACCATGATTAAATAGAAGTTACGATGAATCATCTCTTCTTTTTGAAATTAAACCAACCAATTTGTACATATTGACTTTGTCTATATCTAAAATAATTAAAGTACATAATCAAATAATTCCAAATAGTCACCATATATTGTGTATTACATTTTAAAGGAAAAAGAAGGTATGATATCGAGAAAATGGCTTATTATTTATTCCTTGATCCCTCCAATAAAATATTGCATACTAACTTTTGCAGCACTAGAGGGCAGTTCCACATCTAGTTATAATTGGTGTTCCGGATAATTTTAGGAAAAAACTGACATAGAATACTAGTTGCTACCAGATCAGATGGTATAAATCAATGAGGAGATCATCTGTCTCTCTCTCTCTACAATAGGAGATGGAAAAGGCCTTAACAAAAAGGGCTCCTCTCAACCACATGGTCTTTGGTCAAGGAACTGGAAATGAAACTACATTAGAACTTTTTGTAAGGGTGGGTTAGTTTACTCTTCTGCTTTGTAACCTCCTTGCTTTCGTTTTTTTGTGTTAGCAATAAATTTCTGCTGGGGAGGGTACCACCGAGTACTACCCCCTGATTGGAAGACTTTCAAAAAAAAAAGAAGAGTGGATATAAATCTAGGGATACAAACAACTACTAATATATCCGTATCCGATCCGTCGCCGTATCCATTTTATACAGATTTTGACATCCATATCCATATTCGTTTTAAATGAATATGGATATGGATATCGTTTTGATATCCCAAACATAGATTTATTTTTAATCATATATAACATAATTCTATACCTTCTTTTACCATATTTGTATAATTTTTATAATACAAATGCATTTAATAAATTTATATCATGTGTTTTCCATCCAATTCGTATATATTTAAGTTTAAGTCGATTCTACAGAGTATTTCTAACATTACTCATATGCAATCAGTATCTGTTTTATATATGTATTCGTTTTTTAAGGATATGGTAAGATAGTTTTAGTATCTGTCAATATTCGTATCCTCGTCCATATTCGTAATCAAAAACAGATAAGGATATGGTAATACCTATATCCGTATTTGTATTCATTTGTTTGCATCCCTATATAAATCCGAACCACTAGAGAGCAAGCTTAAGGACTTCTAAGGACCTTCGCCCATGCACGCTCAGGTAGAGACACTCTACTTCTCTACTTAGACATATAGGTTAAACACTAACCATTCCAACACTTGAACTTGCACTCCCCCAAGGTTCAGAAATGCGGTATGCGGTATTCGTTCAGTCATGCAGTCTAAAGCAAGTAAGCGGATATGCGAATGAATATACGGAAGTATATACGATTTATAATATTTTGATTTAAATTATTATAAAATACAATAATAAAATATAATTATATAAAAAAGATGATGATCTAACCATGGCCTTAAATTTCGTCGAAATTCGGCCGAATTTCGATCGAATTTCGGTTTCGGCAGGTGACCGAAATTCGGCCGAAATGGCTATATCGGTCGAAATTTGGGGGGGTCTAGTTCAAAAAGCCACCGAAATGACCGAAATTTCGGTCGAATTTCGACCGAAATTCGACCGAAATTTCGTTTCGGTCCCTCACCGAAACGAAATCGAAATCCGACTTTTAAGGCCTTGGATCTAACAAAATCCAAAATCAAAAAATTTCAAATAAGATAATATAATCAATAAGATATATAAACATGATATTACCTTGATTATTTTTTAGTGTATATTTTAAACCTAATGCATATATATATACATACGCATACACATTTGGATTCAACGGGAATGCAATACATGAATTCTATAAGAAAATCGTTAATATATAAAGAGAGAGATCCTAGAGATAATAAAAGCTAAAGAATAATCCTATGTATATAAATAATACATAAAAAATTATACACATGTATGAATCTCCAAGGGACAAAACTTGTTGAAACAAAATATAGAGAAAAATATTTGCATATAAATATTATTAGAAGCACAAAAATGTGAAGTGTCAAACTATTAGCCAATTATTTCATATTTTCTTGGAAGAATTAGAATGAATTTCATTAGATAGAAAATTTAAAATGCAGTAAATAATTCACTAATAAATGTTGAGAACAATAGAAAGATATGGATATGAAAAAAAATACCCTAGATTATATTCTCGAATGATACATATACGAGAATAATGAAAAGAAGCATCAATGTAAATGATGATATCAAGGTTGCTAGGAAAAAAATCGAGTTAATGTACCACCAACATGTTATGGATTAACATGAATCCTATATGCAAGTCCCTCATTCATATATGTGGCCGCATATTCGAACCGCATATGCGTTTTGACACATATTGCTGCATATGGCATATACACTTCGCTCAAGTGACCAAATACGCATATACGACCGCATATGCGGCCGCAAAACACTGCACTCCCCTTTCACCTTTCTAGGAAATCCGTGCCTTCTTCCCAAGTGGATGCTTTGGACTTTTATCCTGAAATGTTGTAGATAACTTATAAAAAGGGACGAATGTATCTTATCATCCATAACTTTATGTTGTTCGTTCTAACTAAATACTACTCATCCATACCTTCAACTGCATACACGAGGACTACGGTGACCAACTCCACATCAAGAGATTCAAGACGAACGTTGGGTGAGGTCTCGATAATCCTACATCTGATGGCCAGAGCCCCCACACTTGAAATAGGTGTTCCCCGCACTGCCACACCCCCTCCTCTCATTCAAATTTCACCCCAGCTCTATCCATCTTCCACAAATATAGCTAACTTCTTCTAGCAAACAATCGTTGACTAACTTTTTGGGTACCAGCTCGCGTATTTAGCAAATAAAAATTCAAATCATGACTTTAAGATGTCAACTTTCTTTTCTTGTGCATGTTTTATATCTTGTAGCTTGTAGACATGCACGAAATGTGATCCTTCCTCTTCATACTAGATATCTTTGGCATTATCTCTCAGGTTATCATGTTAAAACTCCAAATGCCAACATGCTTGTATTGTTTGGTATAGAATCCTTAGTCTATACCCTTCTGTTCTTTTTTGAAGATGTAAAATCCCTTATATAGAAACATGTATATGATGGAGACCACCTTGGAGAGATAACATGGAGAGAATCGAGAGACTAGTGTTTCTACTCAGATGCACCCCTATTAAAAAACCTGTAAATTTTGCACTTCACCTGGGAAGCTACACAGAAGCCCACTATCTATACCTATTTGCATTAAAGAAGAATCCAAATAACATTTATCTTTGTCAAACTAAATGCCATGCAGTGACAAATGTCATTTTCAAGTATAGAAGAAGTCATATGTTAGAGAAAATATACAGTTACAAGTAGAGAAGTTGAGCATACCAATTCTGGATAGTTGAGATCATAAAGGTCATCATCATGAGGCCAATCTTCCATGCTAAACTCAGAATAACGGTAACTACTCGAATAAAGCCAATTGCCCTTCTCAATTTTTCGACAATTTGGGCATTGCATTGACCCTTTAGCATTGAATGCAGAACCGATGCAATCTGGAAAATTAAGGAAGTAAATCATAAACACATGAAAATTTACAACTTGCCAAAAAGACAATTCACTGTCCTTCCACAGATATCTCTGTCACATTATTAACATGAGAAGTCGTCACAACACTCACTTTTCATTTAGAAAAATATTTTTTAAAAAAAGAGATATACTTATTTCCCATAAATAAACGACAGGGGGCAATCGTTGTGTAGCCGAAAAGTGGGCTATATAGCCCTATAGCGCAAAGAAAAAGTTTGGTTATTGCTATGAAAATCAACAACTTAGAAAGTAAAGAAATGATTAGAAAAAAACTCGTGCCTATGCAATTCCAAATTTCCAACCAACTGCAAATTAACTCCGCATCAATAAACAAGAACACCAGCAAATGAGGCGCCCTCAAGAGGCCCCATCACAAGGCCTCTCAGCACTGACCGTCGTTTTTAATGATTCGGCGACCAAATTCGTTCTTGATCTAACTGTGATTAATATATTATTATGTATGTTTGTAAAAGACGGAAAGCGATAGCATCAACTTCTTCCTCTTATTCAGGACAATAATTCCGGTTTTCCACCATGTGTACACATGTTCCGCTACATCTGAACCTTATTGCCATCTCTCTCTTATTTCCTTGAAAACAGCATATCATCAATTCATGAGGTCTCGTTACTTCTAGATGTTTCTCCACTAAAATTTGGACGCTGTTTATTAAGGACATTAATTTCAGATTTCCAACACATCAAGGCATGTTCCAATGCATCTCTCTCTATTTTTCCCCAAAAACGGCCTCTCATTGCTTATTGATTTCCCTCTATTAAACTTAGGATGGATTTTATATCAAAGCCTTGCATTTACTGATTCATGCATGCCCCACTATTTCAAGACATCAGAACATTTCCTTTCAATATCCTCGTTCTCCTACAGGCTTTATATATAACATATTCCAAGAGCCACAAAGCACGCTACGAGACACAATATACATGAAATAGCACAGAGTAAACTGCCAAAACCTTGCAGCTCCTTCAAAGTAAGAAACCATTTCGTAATCCATCAAAAATTACGTGAGCAGAGCGTAAACATGAAACATCATCTAACACAACAATCTCGGTCACTTTGAACCGAATTCCGTTCTCCGTCTGGAACTTAAACGTCCAGTAGCAATCAAAAGTTCGAAATCACTATAAAAAACGGATCTCAGCTGATGCCCTGTCCCGATCCAAAAAAAACTCCCTATTTTGACCTCAAAATCCCCAAACCCCTAATCGCATCACCGCCGCCCCTAATTCCCCACTTTTTTCACAACCACGTCATCATCCACAATCGCAAACCAAACGCACCGCAGCATAACAAAATAAAACAAATAAGAGGCGGATCCAAGTCAAACCCCACCGAGATGGAACTGGTGCCCGCATTGTAGCTTCGCCGTCGATCTGTCGCCGCCTTCCGCCACCACATCGAGGCATATGGAGCACGCGACAGCGCTCGCCGCCGCCGCCTTCGCTCCGCCGTCGTCGTCCGTGGGATCCGTGGCCTTCAGGCCCATGCCCTCATGCGCGCGCGCCCGATCCACCGCGATTCCGACAGGGAGAGGGCTCGAATTCGGCGATCTCGGGAGGGGATTGCAGTCGGAGGGGCGAGATCGAGATTCCACACGCGCGGGTGCCGTCTAATCTCTAATCCGATTTGGGGGATTTGGGTTGGGGGGCCGAGAGGAAGGGAGGGGAGGGGAAAGGGGTAAAAGGGTCCATGTGGGTCAGCGTGGATTTCTTGCACCGTCAAATGGACAGAGCAGAGAGAGTGTTTGCTTTGGTCATAGCGTGAGAAGGGTTAAAAAAACAGTTGAAATTGCGTTTACCCCCTCGAGGAATATCATTTTTGCGTCAATTGGAATGGATGGGGTAGGACTGTCAGAAAATTCTTATGTTCGACATTCACTCAGATTCGGCTCGTTAAAAGTTCGATTCAGATTCGATTTGAAAATAAACGAATCGAACTTTAAAGCGAGTTTAGACTCGATTAAATAAACGAACCGAACTTCAAAAACATAGATTCGCTCATGTTCGGTCCGTTAAAAGTTCGATTATATACACGCATACATAAATAAAAGTATATATACATGAAAATTATGTATATATAAGGAAAAAATACATTCTATATTAACATAAGTGCTATCCACTTATTTTCTCAAACTCATCTAGGCATCTACTCCCTAAGTGTGTGTTTGGTTAGCGGGTTAAGGCGGGTTAAACTGGGGGTAATCCATTTTAGGGTTTTGATGTTTGGATAGAGGGTTAAACTGGGGGTGGGTTAGAAGTAGGTTTGTTGTGATATGATTGTATCGAAGTTTGAAAAAGTGCGTAGTTATTGTGATGCGATTGTATTGAAGTTTGGAGAAGTGAGTAGAAATAGAGTAGTTTATAATTTTTATATGATATGATGGTAGAATATATTATTTTTTGATAGGATTGATGATGCAAAATTGATTTATTTATTTTTTTTAAAAGAGAAATGTGGGGCCCACATGAGAGAGATGAGGAGTGGGTTAAGGGGCTGCAACCAAACGAGGCCTAAGTCCTTATTCCCTATCCCCGAAATCCCACAAAACCCTCCCCTACGGTTGCGATTTTTTCCTTTGAATTCAAAGAAACATTTGCACAGCATTTATTCTTAAACGAACCTTTAACGAACCGAATCGAACCTTTACGAACCTTACTCGAGTCGAACCGAACTTGATTACAGTTTTTATTTTATTGAACCGAACCGAATCCGAATCTTAAAGTATGCTAAACGAACCGAGCCGAGTTTAAGTTGATTCGCTCAAGTTCGGCTCGTTTACACCCCTAGATGGGGGAGTCGGTCCTTTGCGGACCGGCCGGTTCAGAGTCCGGTTCAGGCGCTCCCTTCGGAAATGCTGGGATTTGGTGGGGGTGAGCCCAACAACCAACGCGTATTTATTATTTACTGTTTATTATTGGACGGGTACGCAATTACATTGCTCATATCAAGATCTTTAACTGCCCAATTGCTGTCCTTTTGTACCAACTTCAACCATCTGTTGAAATTATGTTGGCCACTGAGATCTTATCTTATACATCCAACACCAACAAACAGCATAAGTTTAATCCTTTTATATAGGGAAATGTTACAGATAAATGATACTTAGCAGCAATGCTTGTATGCTTGAGACAAAAGATCTAGAAATTATTTGTATATTTATCATGTAGAAAATGCAATCGATATAGTTGTTACGCTCATTTTGCAGTGTGAATATAAATTTAATCCGAAAATAATAAATAAAAGGGTAAAATGTATATGTAAACTTGATCACTCCCACTATTTTTTGAAAAAAAAATCACGGTATTTTAAAAAAACTATAGAGGATTTAGATAACTTATTATCATGATGTTTTCATTCAAATTTTGCAAAAAAATGTACTTTTAACATGTCCATCTAGAAAGGGTCAATTTCAGTAAGTTTGATACCATCAAATTTCGATAGGTTTGATGAATGGAATAAGAATATCAGATTTAGTCAAAATTTGATTGACAATATCATGACAATATGTGATATAAATCCTCGCAAGAGTTTAAAAAAATATCATGTTTTTTTTTAAAAAAAAGTGAGAATAGTCAAGTTAGTTACTCCATGATAGCATATATATATATTACCCTATTATTTTCATTTTTGAAGTAAATTTATATATTCAGTTTGCAATATGAGCGTAATAACTATGTCAACTGCATTTTCAACACGATACATACATTAATAATTTTAAATCTTTTTGTCTCAGGCATTGTTGCTAACTAGGGTGCATACCCGCGCTTCGCGGCTGAGACAATTATGACAAAAGTAATATCATGAATTCATTGAGAATTAAAATGAAGTTGAAATGTTAAATTTAAAAATAGTTGTACATAGGTAAAAAGTAATTGCAATCATATAATGATCCAAATAAGATACGGAAAGAGATTATAAGCATGTTGGAAGATAGCAAATATTATCGTTTCAGGCATTTACATTTAATAGAATGACATAAAATATTAAGAATAAAATTTAGCAATTACATTAATTGGCTAAGAAGATATGCAATATAAAGCTTGAGAAATATTAAGCACTTTGCAAATATATTTATATTTGCTAGTTGTTTATTTTTAAAGTTTAAATCTAAATTTCTATATATTGATAGAAATTTTAATTTATGATTTTAAATTAATCATGTTTTTAAAAATCCAGTGACAAACAATATTTTGTATTACATGTAACAGATAGTAGTTGTCATTATATATTCAAAATATGAATGACATAAAAAAATGTTCAAAATAGTTTCGTTTGGTAGATGTTATTAGTAAACTCTAGCAAATATTATATTAAAAAATTTATCTACATCCAGGTATTTTGGTAATATTTCATACTACATATATAAGTGTCTGGGGTAAACTATATTTTAAAAAGTCTACTCTTGATAAAAATATTTAGAGAATATCAATATAATTTAAACATTGTTTTCTAAAAAAATGATTTTATATAAATTAGGACAAAAACTTTTTCCTACATTACGTAAGTCCTTTTTATGTGTTGATATATGAGAAAATATTTATATGTAATTTTTTAATTTAATAAATTATATTAGAGGAAAGGGAAAAAGAATGATAAAAAATGAATTCTATATAAATTAGGACAAAAAACTTTTTCCTCCATTGCGTAAGTCCTTTTTATGTATTCATATATGAGAAAATATTTATATGTAAATTTCAATTTATTAAACTATATTATAGAAAAGGGAAAAATGATATGTAATATAAAGCTCAAGAAATATTAAGCACTTTGCAAATATATTTATATTTGCTAGTTGTTTATTTTTAAATTTTAAATCTAGATTTCTGTATATTGATAGAAATTTTAATTTATGATTTTAAATTAATTATATTTTTAGAAATTCAGTGACAAACAATATTTTATATTACATGTAACAAATAATAGTTGTCATTATATATTTAAAATATCAATGACATAAAAAAGGTTCAAAATAATTTCGTTTGCTAGACGTTATTAATGTAAACTCTAACAAATATTATATTAAAAAATTTATCTACAACCAGGTATTTTGGTACTATTTCATACTACATAAATATAAGTGTCTGGGGTAAAGTATATTTAAAAATGTCTACTCTTGATAAAAATATGTAGAGAATATCAATATAATTTAAACATTATTTTCTAAAAAATGGATTCTATATAAATTAGTGAAAAGAACTTTTTCCTTCATTTTTTAATTTAATAAATTATATTAGAGGAAAGGGAAAAACAACGATAAAAAATGAATTCTATATAAATTAGGCCAAAAATTTTTTCCTTCGTTACGTAAGTCCTTTTTATATATTGATATATGAAAAAATATTTATATGTAAATTTCAATTTAATAAACTATATTATAGAAAAGGGAAAAATAATGATATAAATATTAATACAATAAATATAAAGGAAAAACATGAAATGTATAATTTTTAATTTAATAATTATATTAAAGAAAAGAGAAAAAAGAGGAGAAAGAGAGATGGGTGAATATGAGAGAGAGAGAGAGAAAATATGTATATGTAAATTTTAATTTAATAAATTATATTAGAGGAAAGGTAAAAAGAATGATAAAAAAATGAATTCTATAGAAATTAGGAAAAAAAACTTTTTCCTTCATTACGTAAGTCCTTTTTATGTATTGATATATGTGAAAATATTTATATGTAAATTTCAATTTAATAAACTATATTATAGAGAAGGGAAGAATAATGATATGTCATATAAAGCTCGAGAAATATTAAGCACTTTGCAAATATATTTATATTTTCTAGTTGTTTATTTTTAAATTTTAAATCTAGATTTCTATATATTGATAGTAATTTTAATATATGATTTTAAATTAATCATGTTTTTAAAAATCTAGTGGCAAACAATATTTTGTATTACATATATCAAATAATAGTTGTCATTATATATTCAAAATATGAATGACATGAAAAAGTTTCAAAATAGTTTCGTTTGATGGATGTTATTAACGTAAACTCTAACAAATATTATATGGAAAAAATTATCTACAACCATGTATTTTGGTACTATTTCATACTACATATATAATTGTCTGGGGTAAACTATATTTAAAAAAAGTCCACTCTTGACAAAAATATGTAGAGAATATCAATATAATTTAAACATTGTTTTCTAAAAAATGGATTCTATGTAAATTAGGACAAAATCCTTTTTCCTCCATTACGTAAGTCATTTTTATGTATTGATATATGAGAAAATATGTATATGTATTTTTAAATTTAATAAATTATATTAGAGGAAAGGGAAAAAGAATGATAAAAAATGAATCATATATAAATTATACGTAAGTCCTTTTTATGTATTGATATATGAGAAAATATTTATATATATTTTTAATTTAATAAATTATATTAGAGGAAAGGGGAGAAGAATGATAAAAAATGAATTCTATATAAATTAAGATAAAAAAAACTTTTTCCTTCATTACGTAAGTCCTTTCTATGTATTGATATGTGATAAAATATTTATATGTAAATTTCAATTTAATAAACTATATCATAGAAAAGGGAAAAATAATGATATAAATATTAATATAATAAATATAAAGAAAAAACATGAAATGTATAATTTTTATTTAATAAAAAATATTAAAGAAAAGAGAAAAAAGAAGAGAAAGAGAGATGGGTGAATATGAGAGAGAAATAGAGGAGAAATGGAGATGAGGGAGAGAGAGAGTGAGTGGAGAGAGAGAAAGAGGGAGAAAGACATGGTGGTGGAGAAAAAGGAGGAGAGAGAGAGAGAGAGAGAGAAAGGGAGAGGGGGACCGTGAGGAAGAGAGAAAGGGGGCGGGAGTGGAAGGGAATAGATAAGGAAGGGGGTGGGAAAGGGAGGACACGTGGCAATGGGTTGGGATAAAACCCACTAATAGTAGTAGTATAAATAGCAATTTTTCTGTGGAGTGTATTATTTGAAGGGTTCATTAGGGTCGCCCCTATTGGGCAACCAACATGGCTGCCCCCGCCTTATTTTCACACAATTTTTGGGTAAAATATCGCATGTATATTCATCTATATATCCTCATATATGTCATTCGAGAAACATAGACTTTTATGCCCTCCATCTTGAACATGTCGATTACAACAATGTTTAGACCGTTAAAATTACCTGTTCTAGATGGATGGTATAGAAGTCTCTGTTTCCGACGAAATTAAATGTCATAAAGGATATATAGATGAATATACATACATATATGATACATACATATATATATATATGATATTTTTCAAAAAAAACAAAAAAAAGCGGAAAAATAGGGGTAGACCAAGGGGGCGTCCCCGTTTTTTCCTTATTGGAATCTTCCTGATATGAGTAATATATAATAATCAATACAAAGCACTCATTAGTAATTTTTATGGTTCTGTTCTTTCACTTTCTCCATCCAATCCAAAAAATTATAGTATCGGAAAAAATTAAACAAAACTTCAAACCTTGTTGTGGTTGATGAACATCACGGAGCTCATTTTCAAATCTATAAGCTCGCTCTCTCCATTGTTGTTTTTGCCATTGTTGATTTTTTTGTTATGACCCCACATAAACAAATCTATGTTAATTACATAAATTTAATTATAATATTCAATTTCCAACATCATAGTCTATTGCTAAGGCATGCAGTGACGGAGACGGAGCGGAGCGGGCAAGGGTCTGGCCCCCCAACCTATAAAATTGTATCTTATTTAAGTTATTTTAGTCATATGCTTTTCACCAACTATGAATAAATTCGATATCATCGATCCCTCCGTAATTTTGAGACTAAATAAAATTAGAATGAGATATTATAATCTAAAGAACTAATTAATAATTGAATAACATATTTTTAATCCCATAAAGATGCTACCATTCCTTCTTATCAATCAAATAAATCAAAATAGATCCACTACAATAAAATGAACCAATTGTGACACCTATTTTGAAACCATTAACTACATTACCAATCCGTTGTTAAACACACACACACACACACACACACACACATATATATATATATAATGATAAATATTATCCGTTCACTAAAAGAAGTTTACCTAAAATAATGATTAATTTGAATATTTGTTTCCATATTTTCCAATGCTAAATATAATCAACGAATATTATTCGTTGTAAAATTAACTTTTCTTCATGAAATTAGGAATGAACTTCATATTTATTGCAAAAGGTTCATGTAGCAATGATTTATCTGTTGAATTGTATGTTAAAATTGTATTGATCATTGTCATTGCTAAATTAAAACTAACTACAAGAAAACGTCAGCAGATAATCGTTATTATATGATTCAAATCTAGTATACGGATGATATGAAAACAAATAAAAATTATTTACTATCAAATTATTGTATTGCGATTATAAAATCATGATGTATACTTAAATTATTGACAAATGATAAATTCGTTGCTATTTTGTAAGCATGGTTCACATAGGAATGGTTATTTGATGCCGCTATCATCGAAATTTTTTTTATTTTTTCTTTTTTTACAAGAATCAATATAAAGTTTGATGAAAATGCATATTATAGTCATTACTATATGGGAAGTTGCTAGTAACATGGCAACATACAATCGTTTCTTATCTCATCCTCAATATGTCATCGCTCCGGGTCGCTTCGGTTTATGCTCCATCTGGGAACTTGAACTATATATCTGAGAGCCATAACTATATAAATATCTAATATTGCTTGGCAATTATTATATTTATATTTTATTGGTAACTTTATTATTTTATTCTTATGATATAGTGCAAATAAGATTATTTACTAGGTGAATGTGGCGATTTTTTCCTACTTTTTTTAAGAAAATTGATATATTATGAATTATCATAAAAGTTATAGAAACATAAAATTTATATATTGTGAGTTACCATAAAAGTTACAAAAAATATAGGTTTATTTGTATGTGCATATAAACTAATTTGTAATTTTTATATGTTGATACCTATTGGTGAGCACTTTAATCTAATTATTTTGTATTTTTTTTGCTTTCTTTTTTTGGCTTCTTGTAATTGTGTTATATGAATATAAATTTTATCTTTCTATAGTAAGTTATTATTATTATATTTTTAAAAAAGATCTTAAAAGAAAATTACAATTTAAATGTGTTTTGGAAAGTGGACTTTTTGTGGAAGAAATGTAAATACAGATTTGATTTGTAAAATCCTGACCTCATTCCCGAAGGAATGCAACTCATTCTTACCCATTTGATGCAAATATTGTGATATTCCTTACGATATCCATCTATTGATGTTTATTTAATAATCAGTTGAAGCTAAATGCAAGTTGATTCACGAGCAAAGCATTATAAATTTCGTTCTAACCTTCAACCAAAACTTATGTATCCATAATTGGTGGAAAGATGAACATCAAGTGAACATCATCACCAGTCACTAATTGTTGTTGAACTTTGGCCATACCATGAAGCCCAAACATACTTGTTGAATACCTTGTGTAGTGGTACAAAGGGTTGCAAATCGAACTGAAGATGTTCTTATTCAATTAAGGTTCATACGATAATACTTCGAAAAACATTTGTCATTTTTAAATGAAATAAACATGAACTTCATATTTTAATCTGATAGCTTAATGAATTGAATATTGATAAAACAAGTGTTCGACAAATGTTCAAGTTTGATAATATAAAATAAATAAATAAATAAGACTACGTATTTGTGGACGTTAAATATAGTTGAAATTGCATATTTGTAATATAAGCAATGTGCCGAAGCTTATTTTCAAATTCAATTTAGCTATAAGTAGGGAGGATAAATCTATTTAAATTCAAATAATTTCGTATTTTTGTAAATGGATGTTGCACTATGAAGCTCAGTTATTGAACTCTAATTTCGAACTTCTTCATTTTTACAAGTTTGTTTGAGTCAAATCGTTAACAATCTAATGTCAAACCAAACTTTGAAAGCTCGTTTTCTAAACAAATTCGAACTTGAATATATGTTACTAAATCTATATCAAGAAGAACACAAACTTTCAAACTTTTTTATCGAGCCAAATTTAACACAAGTTTGTTAGTTACAGTTTAGTTCGGATAGCAGCTATAGGCATACACCTCATTTGCAAAATCCATATCAACATGCATCAATTTTACAACTAGTATCTCCTTTGCAAACACGAATCACTCTCAAGTTACTAGATTAACCTCGGATGACACAATCACTATGCTACGATATACTTGTTCCTATTGCCCCTCGTCGTTGGCAAGACAATCTTGCTCACCAAGAAAATGATATCCTCTATGTCCTAGTTCACCAGCTCTGGGGGACACAGAGACACTCCCTTACAATTCAGCACATCGATGCATTGACCCGAAGGTATAGGAAAATTAATTATGGAAAGAATTTACATGCACACACTTTTAATTGAAAGGTGGTATTCAAGAAAAACAGTGGAAATAATTTTTGTAGGATGAACAAATGGCAAGAAAGGAGATAGGAGTTTTGATGGTGACTGTGGGTGTGAGTGCGACTGCGAAGGGGAAGGCGGCGAGTGCGAGTGCGAAAGTGAAGGCGGTGATCGAGTGGGGAGCGGAGGGGGAGCGAGTTGTCGTGGGCGAAGGGAGTCCTTTTGAGGGAGGTGGCGGGGAGTGGGGAAGCTTGGCGAAGGTGCTTTCGTTGTGGAGACAGGTGGCATGTGGCCTCCGTTTGTCCTTCTCCTTCAAGGTGCTTCTCTTGTGGGCGGTCGGGTCACCGACAGGCTACATGCATGGTGTTTCGTGGAACCGCTCGTGCATCTGCTCCTGCGGTTGTTCGTGGGGTACGTGAAGGACGGTGCAACGTGCATGGTGTGGAGGTTACACGCGGTGGACCTTCTTTCGCGGAGGTGGTGGGTAACGTGCGCAAGGTTGTTGCTTGTCCAAAGCATGTATGGTCTGGGGCTTTGGCTGGGGGAGTCGGTCGAAGGACGTTGCCCCTGAAGGGGTGGTCGATCGGGACTCGGACGTGCATGCGCTGATCGGTTTTGTTGTCAGGGGCGTTGTCGATTTGGGCGTGGTTCTTTCCCATCTTCGTGGGTTTCTGGGCACGAGGTTCACTGGAGATGTTGTGAAGCTGGATGCTACAAGTTTTTGCGTGCATGGCTTGCCGGCTGACCAGAGGGACCGTTTGCTTCGCAATGGAGATGTTGCGAACATCTGCTGGAGACTCCTTCGATTCGCGGATGGTGCCTGCTCGGAGGTAGAAGTGTGCATAGCAAGGGTTAAGGGCGTTCCCTTCCTCTCGCGCTCGCTTGGCTGTCTGAGGAAGGCATTGCGGAGGTGGGGTTCGGTCAGGGAGGTGCTAGACGACGGTCTCCGACCTGTTTTGCCTGTGGAAGACACGAGGATCCTATTCGAATGCAGCAAGAGATTCCTTGACAGTATCGGGGGGAGAAAAACGTTCGCAGAGATGGAGGTCGGTTGCTATTCTTTCAAAGTGGAGTTGCTGATAGAGGAACCTCCGCCCTCTCCGGTGGTGCAGGTGGCGGAGACCGGCGGAGGGTTTGGGGACGCTTCGATTAACGAGCTGGCGGTTGGGTTTCCGAGGAGTCCCCTTGGGGGAGCGGCTCGATCTCTTCCTTACGCGCGGCAGTTTGCTAACTCCTCTTCGGCTCTGTTCATGCCGCCAGGCATATTCCTTTTGCATGGAGATGTGGCCAGGTGTCCCCCTGATGTTTCGGTTGCTGTGTTGGACTCAAAATTGCGGGCTGAAGACTTGGACCGTCTCGTGGATCCGTTTATTGGGTCGTCTCCTGATGCGGGTATGGGAGCCTTCCGTGGTCCGGGTTTCGGATGGGTGTGGTCAGATCCCGTGCTGCCTGCTCCCATTATGACATCCGACAACTCTGCGACGTGGTTTGTGCCATCTTGGGAGGTCCTTGACGCGCAGGGGGATGCTTCGAAGATGGTCTCTTTCTCTCTATTCTCTCATGGCTCGGAGGTGGGGAGTCCTCGCGCTCGACCTGCGGCATGGGTGGTCGTTGTGCCCTCCTCTTCGGCCTCCACCCTTTTTCTCCCGGTGGCATTGAGCAGGGTGTTGCAGATGTCTTTGCTTTGGAGGTGGCTGATCTCGACTGCGGCGAGGGGACGAGCGATAGGAGAAGCGGCAAAAGATACAGAAGGCGGAACAGAGCCAGGTCGACGTAGGGGAGGAAAGGTCGTGCCCGCCATTGAAGAGGCTCGTTGCGGAGACCGCAGGGTGGCCAGAATCCTTGGGAGCCTCGAAGGTTCCAAATGAAAGTTTTGTCTTAGAATGTTCGCAGCCTCGGAGACCCGGATAAGAGGGGAATTGTGGGATCCATGTGCATTGAATGGGGTTGCGACATCGTCATGTTTCAGGAGACGAAGCTGCAATCTATGGCGGATGACATATGGAGATCCTTTGGGGCGGGGACCCTGGACCAGTTCTATGCTCTCGACGCGGTGGGATCGGTGGGCGATATGCTGGTGGAGTGGCGGTCATCGGGTTTGTCCTTAGACTTGGTGATCTGTGGGAGGCATGTGCTGACGGTGGTGCTCATATGTTTGGATTCCTCCCTTCGGTTGGTTGTATCCTGCGTTTATGGTCCATGCTATGGGGTGTCGCGGGAGGAGCTTTGGGATGATCTTCTGGACGTGGGAAGGACCATGGTTGGTGGTCCCTGGCTAATCGGGGGGGACTTCAACGTTACCCTTCTTTCATCGGACAGGGGGCAGGGGTGGCCATGACCCGGGCTCGCTTGCTTTTACGGACACCGTGGATTCGTTGGGCCTCAAGGTGTTGGATACGGTGGACACCGCGTATACGTAGAGGAGCTCCAATTCTCAGTCGCGTCTTGATCGGTTCCTTGCTTCCAACGAGCTTTTGGAGGCCTTTGATCTTGCCTCGGTGGAGGCAAAACCGCGGGGGGTGCTCGGATCACAACCCAATTATTTGGTGCTCGGGGGAGGCTCCTATGCAGCGGGGGTTGTTCAGATATGAAAAATGCTGGATGTTGGAGGAAAATTTTAGGGGCTTGGTGGAGGCGCATTGGTCGGAGGCAGTCGTTTCAGGGTCTGCTGCGTCTCGTTTTGCTCAAAACCTATCTTTGTTGCGAGTCCTGTTATCAGCCTTCAAGAGGGAGTCTAGAGCGGCCAGATGTGCTGCAAGGGTGGGCGCGGAGGAGACTATCCGACGTCTTGACGCGCTTGGGGATCACAGGGATCTCACGGAGGAGGAGCTAGCCGACCGCGATGCTGCCTAATTGATAGTTGCTTGGGAGGATAAGAAGTGCGTGACGGAGTGGAGGCAGCGTTCGAGGAGCATTTGGCTTCGGGAGGGGGACACGAATACCTCTTTCTTTCACCGTGTGGCTAGTGGGAGGCGCAGGGCGAATGTGTTGCGGTCCATCGCCATTGGGCGGACTCGCGTAGAGGGAAACAGAGAGATGGGGAGGGCTATTGCGGAATATTTCAAGGGGGTGTCGTCTTCGCCTATCCCGAGGCTGTGGAGGTGGTTGGGCCCGGGCACGCGTGCGGTGGTGGGCGCACACGTTGACATGCTAGTTCGTGATTTGACCTTGGAGGAGCTCAAGGATGCGGTGTGGGAACTTAACGCTGATGCGGCTCCTGGCCCAGATGGGTTCCCGGTGTTGTTTTACAAGGATTTTTGGAATCTCGTGGGCCACAAGGTGTTGGAGGTGGCTCTGGTTTTTTGTCAGGGGAACGCGGGCTTCGACAGGATCAACCGCGCACACATTATTTTGTTACCCAAGTCGTCGGCGTCGGCTTCCATTGATGACTTTCGCCCTATTGCGGTCTCAAACGCCATTTATCTCATTATTGCAAAGGTTCTCGCTACTCGGTTGTGTGGCATTCTTGGCGGTGTTGTATCCCCAACGCAATCGGCCTTCATCCCGGGGAGGCAGATTTCTGATTGTCTCACGCTTGAGTCGGAGATCATTGCGGATTGGAAGAGGAGGGACATGCGTGGTATCCTTTAGAAGGTGGACTTCAAAAAGGCTTACGATAGCCTTGATTGGAGGTTTCTTTGGTTGGTGCTTAGGAGGAAGGGGTTGCCAGAGTTGTAGATTACGTGGGTGAGGTGATGTATCACCACCGCCTCATTTTCTATCATGGTCAATGGGCGCCCGGAGGGGGTTGGATCAAGCCGCGGAGGGGGATGCGCCAGGGGTGCCCTCTTGCCCCTATGCTATTTATTCTGGCGGCTGATGTTCTCTAGGACTTTGTAGCTAGTATGATCAGCAACGACCTCTTGAGGGGCTACTCCAAGGGGGATGTGCATATCCCTATCTTGCAGTATGCCGATGATACGTTGCTTTTTTGGAGGGGGGTTTGGCGGAGGCGAGGGGTATGGCCGTGGCTCTGGAGGTCTTCGGCGAGCTGTCCGGGTTGGTCAAAAATGAGGCCAAGTCCAGGTTCGTGCCTTTCGGTCCCGCGGTCCTGGACAGCAGCGAATATGCGGTGGCTTTGGGGTCGGCATGCTCTTCGCTGCCAATGGAGTACTTGGGATGCCCTAAAACGTGGGGAGGACGCGATTGAGAGACTGGTTGAGGGTAGTGGAGAAAGTGGAGGCGATATTGGCAGGCTGGAAGTCCGCGATTTTATCGAGAGGTGGCCGGCTTGTTTTACTTAAGGCGGTCCTTCCGTCGATTCTGATTTATTTTTTGTCCAATCGCGGATGCCCAAGGGAATCAAGGCTCGACTGGAGAAGCATATGCGCGCCTTCTTGTGGGGGAACGGGGGGGGGGGGGGGGTTGAGTCGAGGGGGATCCACTTGGTTGGGTGGGAAGATATTACTTAGGGGAAGGATCAGGGGGGGCTGGGTATCAAGTCGCTCGCGCATATGAACGATGCTTTGCTCCTTAAGTGGGCGTGCAGGATTTGGGAGCTGGGGGAGGATCTGTGCTGCAATGTGGTGCGGAGGATATATGATGTGGGGGTGGCTTGCCTTTGCAGATCTGCCGTGTTACTTCCCCCACCATGTTTTGGAGAGGGATTGTGGATGTGTTTTTGAAGAATATCGCGCTTTTCAGACCGGTGCTTGGTGGGGGGAATCCTTCTCCTTCTGGACGGACGACTGGGCAGGAGGGGGACCCCTTTGCTCCCACTTCCTGCGGTTATTTTCTTTGGCTGACGATAAATCTTGTTTGGTTGCGACTTGCTGGATGGATCGGAATTGGTGCCCAAGATTTTCCGCGAACTTCTCAGATCAGAGGTTGGAAGAATTCTTGTCTTTGCTCGAGGCTGTGAGGGAGGTTGGGTGCCGTATTGTGGGGCGCGATCACTGGTGCTGGAGGGAGACACCATTCACGATCAAGAAGGACTTTGGGGCTATCTCTAGGCCACCGTCATCGCAGTCGGAGGGTACTATACGGGATTGTGTCTTTCTATGGGCTCTCAAGCTTCCGGAATGGGTTGGCTTCTTCTTATGGCTGCTACTGAGACAGAGGTTGATGGCGAGAGACCGTTGTGCCAGGCTTTTAGGTATCATATCGGACATGTGCCTACTTCGCAACGCGGCGATTGAATCCGTGGAGCATCTCTTCTTTTTATGCCCCAAGGTGATTGAGGTGTGGTAGGGGGCTGGCTTGGAATGGTGCTGCACTAATGACCTCCAGTCGTTCTGGTCTTCGCTTCAGGCTAATAAGGGGAGGCCGGTGATGGAGGTGCTTTATCCAGTGGCCGTGCTGTGGGCGATATGGCGGGGAAGGAATGAGTTGTTGTTCTCGGGTCAAAGGTTCTATAAGGAGAATGTGGGGTCTTTTGCTAAACACCTGGTAGGGGATTGGGCGTTGTAATGGCTCTATAGTATGTTTGTTTTCTGTTGTCCTCTCTGTTCCCTATTTATATTGAATAAAATTTTGGGGCATGCACCGTCGAGTGTATCCCCCTTGCTTCTGGATTTCAAAAAAAAAGGAGATAGGATTATTAAGGACAAATGGCAATATTTTCTCCAAGATACTAGATGATACTATCAAAATATGTTACAATTATATATGAAGATATTATCGTGGTATCGATATTATACTAATATATATATTGTACAAGCGTATCATTTATATTGATGTTTGACATACACACATTTTACACTATGCAAAATAGTATCCACATTATATTATATTTCATGTAATACACATTGTGCAAGATATAATTCACACTATGTTATATTAATCTAGTTTCATGCATACCTACGTGCAAGCACACATACATACATATATTATTAGGATTTTGACACTTGTATCCTTTTTGAGTTTTTACAGTCACATGTTATGCCCCACCTTTTTCGAAATAACATATGTACTCCTATGTTTTTGCAATATCAACAATTGTTCCTTTTTGTTAGTTTAAACATCTTTGATGTAAAATCGTAAACTAGACCATGATTTGTTCAAACCAATGTATGGTTAAGAAAGCTTCATCCAACATAACCTTCCTCTTCTTACACCCATGTTTTCTTCTCGAAAACACAATGGTCTCGCCTACAGTTGCACATAGTCATCAAGCTCTTGGTTGGCTGGAGGGGGCTTTGTGTGTATGTGTGTGTATGTGCGTGCGCGTGTGCGTGCATGCTTGTGTGTATTGTGATTATGGGGGATGTTGCGTGCAGGGAGGAGGAGGTCGAGAAGATGTAAGGCCTTGGAGGCAGAGGATAAGGAGAGGGTGAGCTTAGGAAGGAAGAATATGAAGGGGGTGGGGGTAGCTTGAGAAGGTAGAGGAGGTGGGGAAGGAGGCTCATGCACGAAAGTGGTTGATGCGGGTGACGAATCCGGAAATGCCGGGTTTAAAAATGTGTTTTTATCGTGAAGTGAGTAAAAATTATGTGTCGTGCGTTGTAGGCGGCAATCGGAAACGGTCAAGAAAATACCACAATTAATATGTTCAATTTTTACTCTCGTGGTTCTATGTTTATTTTACTTGGGCAAGTCCCAAGGTCGATCACAAGGAGGCAAAGAAACAACCTAGAATTAAGTCTATCAAAGTTCGTGTTCGGTTTTCGAGGCGGTCTTTTTTTTGAATTTTCAATGCAATAAAGGGTGCAAAATGCTAATTCGGCCTTATTTTAGGGACTAAAATGTAAATTTCATTCAAACAATGTCCGAAAAATATGAAACTTGGCCACAATGTAAATGATGATGATGTGAATGCATTGTAATTTTTTTGGAATTTTTGGATGCAATATGAATTTTTTTATCAATGTTTAAATGCAAACAGAATGAATTTCAATATTTAATTATAATAAATACTAAACCTACTTATTTTCAAAAAATAAAATTATCTAAGATCTATCACTAGGTGATGAATCTTAAAAAAATCCTAAACCTCGAAAATGTGGGGTTTAATACCTATTAAAAATTAAATACTAAAATATGCAAAATGATTTTTACAGGGCAAAGTATGCATGCAAATTTGATTCTTTTTGGGCACAATGTTAAGAACAATTAATTCTACAATATGTGATTTTTCGAGAATTTTTAGAGCAATGGTTAATCAACTATGAATTTCAGAGTAAGAAATGGGTAAAATATGTAAATTTCCACAAAACAATTATTTATTAATTAACCATCAATCAGAAAAATACCCACAACATGTCAAAATGTAGAGAATCAATTAACAAACATCATGCTATTTTTAGATTAATAAAATAATGTAAAGAGAAGGTCCAAAATCACATGCGAACACAGGGGTACAGATGCAATATAAATAAATAAATGAAAATGCAAAGGGGGGCTTGTTTGTAGTTACCAATACTGATAGGGGCCTCTTGCAAAATTTCCAGAGGGACACGTGCGTGGCACGTGCCCTCTGGAGGCGGGGTTGATCTGCAAATAGGGGATCTTCTGGGGGGATCGCTGCAATTGACCCAGTGGGTCACGTGCAGATCACGTGACCCCTGGGGATGAGAAAGGGGTGCTCCCCACGCACGTGCCTCGCACGTGCCGGGGCCTCGGGCTCCGGGCCCGGCCGCTGGCGAAGGCGGTGGCTCGGGAGGAGACGGAGATGGTGGTCGAAGGCGTCGTCGTGGGCTCGACGTTGAATCGGAGCACGGCAGTACGCCGGGGGAGTGGTGCTGCAACGGTCGTCGGCGGTGGCGAGACGGAGATGGAGGCAAAGTGGAGGTGCAGGATGTAGTCGTCGTTGTTGGCGGAGTTGGTGGCGTTGGTAACTAGGCTCGACGGCGATCGAAGGAGGCCGGAGCAAAGGCACGTGCGGAGGTGGCGCTGCGACGAGCTTTGGGATGCTCGGATCTCGCCGGGGACGCGACACGGTGCTGTCACCGCCGCGAAGGAGCTCCGAGGTGCAATCGGCGGATGATATTTGACGGTCGGTGGTGGGCTTCTTAAATAGAGTTTTGGTGATCCGGCAAGAGATAGAAGGAGGGGAGATTGGGATGGCGGCGCGATTTGGAGATCGGGGACGGATCGTGGTGGCGCGAGATTTGAGGAATCGGGGATGGCGGAGCCGACCGAGATTCGCGGCGATGATGGAAGGGCGACGACGGAGCTTCCCCGATTGGGAAAGTATCTGGAGTGGAAGACGCGTCTGAGCCGTCCGATCGTCCCGTGATCGGACGGTTTGCAAAAGGCCACGTGGCGGCACAAGGCTGAAAGATGAGATGCACGTGCTGGGCACGTGCGAGGCATGCAAAAAGGGAGAGAGAGGCGCGCGTGCGGAGCACGTGCCTTAGAGACAGGTGCGACGCACGTGCGTCCCCTTTATTTTTTTATTAATTTTTATTAATTAATAATTTTTTTACTTTTTTTATAAAAATGATGTTTAAATAGCCAGCCACGTGTCAGCACCAGAAATTTCGAGAGTAAAAGATTTTGTAAAATCGATAAAAAATAGTAAATGACCTCGGATCAAAAAAATTTCTTCACAAAAATTGCTCGTCTCGATGAGATCTACAACTTTTATGAAGACACCAAAACCAAAATCGATCATTTGCACAAAGTGGTATTTTTGGGGTGTCCCATGTACATAGAACACCTTGATTTTGGGGTTTTGTATTTTTTATGTCATTTTTAAATCAAATAAAAATCCAAAAAAAATATGATAAATCAGAAATAAATAAATGCACATTAATCTATTTTTTTGGATTTTATTAATTAATAAAATATGTCCATAAAATATTAGGTCAAAAAACCGCTAAAATATACAACATACAAAAGAGGCCCAAAACCCAACTTTCACATATGAGCTCCGATTCACTTTAACTTGGTCTTGTTTTGAAGGTAATTGAATGTATATTAGTTCAAAAGTGAGTAGGATTAAATCGGATACTGGATAAGGGAGATATGAGGGTTTTAGTCCGAAAATCCTGAAATTAGGGTTTGAGTTTTTGGTCCATTTATTTAGGTTAGTTATTTTTTTGTATTTTTCTTTTATTCTTATTAGTGATATGTACACGGTGGAAGTGGTTTTGAGTCATTCGGAGTTGGCATGAAAGATTTAAAATTCCGGGAAGTTAGGTTATTTACGGGTCATTTTGGTTTGGATTTTTGACTTCTTATTTTGTGCAGATTTTTGTGCTAAAATGCAATACTTATGAAATCATGTACTAATGCTAATTATGCAGAATAGATGCACAGAAGCTGTTGATTTTGAGGGATTTGAGCTTAATAAATGAGATTTAGAGTGATGAATACGAGATTCATCATCCCCCTATACTTAAAGCATGCTCGTCCCTGAGCATTAAAAAGAAATGCCATGAAGTGAAATGAGATTGGGTTCCATACCACGACCATGCGCTGAAGGTGAAAATGAATCTCGACTCAACCTTTGGACTAATAGTGTGGCGGAACTTCTGTGAGGCTTAGAATTTTAAAATCAACAGTCCTCAAGTTCTACAAATCATTGCTTACAGTTTCGGCTCAGAAGTCATCTTAGATCAATCCTCTTCCCAAAGCATACCCTATGAACATTGAATAACCGACTCTTGTGTGTGAAAGGTTTTTAGCTCTTCCCACCCAGAATGCCGGACTACCGCGCAAACCTCCTCTCCAATAACTCGTCCTCGGGGAGTCAGGTATTTCCTTCTAAGGTCTGTCGTGCTGTGTTCACAATCGAATTGGGGGGAGAAGTTAGAAGAATGAGAAAAGAACTGGAGGGTGGCCAGTGTAGTCACCTCTCCTTGTGAAGATGGCCAGTGTAGCCGAGTCTCCACCAAGATCTGCAGGTTTCTTAAAGCTTGGACCTTTTGGTCAGATATTTATTTGGTAGTTGCTTCTTTGTATTTGGAATTTTTGGTGGTTCTGCTTGGATCTTGTTTTACCCCTACGGATATAGAATCTTTTGTTTCTGTACATTTTTTGGGGTCTTAGAAAAAATTGTGCCCAACCGTCCATTCCTTTTCCGAAGCTTTATTTCAACCCGTATTCCAGTCTTTAGATTTCCACGCTACCAGAAAAGAAATTCACACAGTCTTCCAACATCCCGTCTGAGTTGAGCTAAGTGCATAGTACGAGAGTACAAATTAATTCCTTATTCCAGAGTTGTACCCAGAATAAAGAGACCAGGTTAGACACTAAGAGTCAAACTCTGTGCATTGTTATGTGGAACTCAAGGAATTAAGTCAATGACCTGAAGATTCCAAAATCATATTTCTCGGTGAAGTTCCTCTGAAAATTAGGTTGATTAAAGTTAAGTCCAGACCACTCTCGATTTCGGCTCATAACTCGGTTCAGAACCCAATGACTTTTCACAGATGCAAATGAATGCTGGATGAAGTGCAAGTGTGTGGAATGCAGACAATTTTTTTTCTTTTTTTTATGCAAAAATGAATAAGAAGCCATTTTTTTTCAAAATTTTGGCATAGTCAGTGTTAGTAGAAAATCTCTTTTTTTTCAATTAATACCCACCCCGTAAATACATATAGACTTATGCGCAAGTACGAGGTATGGCTAAAATATATACATAGTATATATACAGACCCCCCTATACTTAGCGAGTGTTGTGTCCTCAGAGCACGAGAAGCGTAATGAAGACATAGCTCGGGCTAAGCGTAAGAGAGTGGAAAAATTGTTATACAATGGTCCGCCCCCTATACTTAGACTGTGAATAGTCTAAGTATAGAAGAAGAGCGCAAAAAGAGGCGGTCGGGATATGTAAATGAGGAGATTATATACAGATGGGTGGCGGTTCCCCCTATACTTAGGCTCTGGTCAGCCTAAGTATAGAAGAAGGATGGATATGGAGTGAGCGAGAGATAGGATTGTGATGAGGAAAAATGGTATATACAAATGGCATCGGTACCCCCTTATACTTAGGCCTTGGCCTAAGTAGACGAAGAAGTTGTACAAGGAGACCGATGTGGTCGGGAGGGAGGGTGGGTAGCCGATGATTAAGGCGGTTTACGGCTGATCTTTTTGTGAGCCTGTGGTGGGAGATCGCAATGATGAGACGGAGATGAAGCGTATGATTCCCCACCATTATCAGTGTCATCCTCAAAAAAATCCTGATGGATAGTAGATGAAATATTTGAGTCAGATGAAAGGTAGCCATCATCAGAGTTATCCTCAGATGAATAGTATTTGAAAGTGGACATACTCCAGATATTCATGCCTTTTTGTTCCTTCAATTGTTTCCTTAAAATTCGTTCCTTTTAAGATCAATCGGTTTGTCCTCAGATGAATCTTCAGATGCTCCAGTCTCAGTTAGCTCATAAGATATAATTCCAGTGTACTTGTGGAAGGTAGGAGCATCAGCTTTGGATGAGTAATAATTAGGAACGGGAGTTGTCCAACGAGAATCGAATTTTGGATCCTTGCGAAGATATGGCTTTAGAGCTGCCGAACAGACTTCACTCATGTAGACTACTTTTTCCGGACCTGATGAGGGATCATCAACTGATTCCTCTTCCGAAAGGTCAAATTTAACTCTCTTTTTCTTGTTTCGTGAAGCTGTCGGTTCAGTTGAGTATCCAGATGAGTAGCCATTACTGTTCTTCTCCTTGGTCGGTGTTTGGGCTGCAAATTTGTTCTTAGTCTCTTGGATGTTGGTGCACTCTCAATTTG
This sequence comes from Ottelia alismoides, assembly GCA_037367405.1. Taxonomy (NCBI): domain Eukaryota; kingdom Viridiplantae; phylum Streptophyta; class Magnoliopsida; order Alismatales; family Hydrocharitaceae; genus Ottelia; species Ottelia alismoides. The sequence continues at coordinate 216,880 of JAZKJV010000393.1, forward strand.
GGAGGATTTGGTCAAGATAATCAGAGCATGTTGCTTCAGGGTGCGACCATGCATATGTCTCAGAATCATAGTAGAAGGATTTGTCTATTTTGAGATCCGCGGGAATTGAAATACCGGGAGAGTTTCTAAACCAATAGTCTCATTAACAAAGGCATTCTCAGGTGTAGCAGCGGGGTAGGGCTCTTCTACCTCTTTAGGTTTGCGGTTGTTGGGGATTATATGAGTTGCCTCAAAAAATCGTGTTTCCTCAAAGACTGTGTCAACTCGAAGTGCTTCCAATGCCGTAAAATTTATTTGCCGAGTCTCACAATCAATAATTACCTTAGACAATGCTAAGAATGGTTTTCCAAGAATAATTGGAGACTGGGTGAACTCTCCATGATGCTCAATATCAATGATCGTGAATTCCATTTTGAGCGGAGCACCTTGGAATATCATGATGACAGAGATGATTCCTTTCGGCCGCTTTATTGATCGATCCGCCAATTGAACAATCTCTCGTATTTTCCTGATAGGTCCGAGTTTGAGTTCGTGGAATACAGAGGTCGGGAGGATATTGATCGGTGAATCATCATCAATTCGGGTATGGGTGAAAATTGTGTCTTTTATTCTACAGTCAAATCTGGGCAACCGCTTCACTATGCGGCTCTTGGTTTTTCTCCTCAACACCAAGGAGGAGGCCATTAACAAGATATGTCTTTCGGTTTTTGTTCTAATCCGTCCCGACTTTTTGACAATTAATCTGTCCTTAAAAATTTCTTGAGGTCGGGGAAGTGTTCAATGGCCTTTAGAATGGGAAGTTCAAAAATCAAATGTTTTTCCAATGCTTCCCGTAAAGCAGGATCCAAATTCCTAAGGTCTTCCTCAGATTCAATTTTTATGAGATTGTCTGGATTTTCGATTTTTTTAGTATTTTTGAATATTCCCATTGTTTTGGTATTTTCTGTGTGGTGTGGTGATGTGGTGTGTTCCTCAGATGAGCAGGGGCTTTGATGTTCAGAGTAAAGGTTAGGGGCATAAGCATTTCTAGGGGAATGATAAGAAGAAGTGTTGATGTTAGATTCATCTCTAGGTCTTTGAATATCCTCAAAATTTTCATCACGGGATTCAATCCTTTCCTCATTCATTTTTATGTCCGAGCCACCATAGAATGATATTACTCGGTCGACAAATTTTTGAAATCTATCATCCATCAATTCAAATCTTGTTTTCATCCTCGAAACATTATCCTCAAAATAATTTTCATGATCAATCATGGGAGCATTCGGTTTTTGTTCAATGATTTCTTCTTCCATTTTCCTATATGTGCAGAGAGGAGAATTTCTTGGAATATTTAACATATGATCATTATTTTTAGAAAATATCTCCTCAATAATTATGGAAGGAGGCTGCTCATATGATCCAAGCATGTGTATTTGATCTGAGTAGAGTTCAATACTTTGATCATGATTAGTCAGACCTTGATATTGTGGAGTCAGCATACAGGATCTATATGTGTCTAGTAGGTCAGTCCAGTCCTCTGTATGAGCATTATATCTGACGAGGGGTCTGTTGTGGTCAATCCAACGCTGATGATCATTAAGCGCATGTCCTTCCATCTCTGCCAGTCATGGGACTTAAAAGGGTTTTGATCCTGAAATGTTTCATTGGCGAGAAACTGAGAATAAGACGGTTCAGTCCAAGATGGTAGGTGGTCATGTGTGGTCGGATGACTTGATTAAGGATTCAATGAGGGGGTCGAAGTCATCTGCGGGTGAAAGTTTCCCGCAATGTTGGAGGATTATTGAAAGAAGAGGATGTAGTTGATTTGGGCCAAACCGAGACAGATTTGTTTTCATCGTGATGTTCGGTCATTTTTGAAGGAGTTGAGAGAAATGATGGGTTGGATCTGAAATTTGGAAAGATTTCCATGATGAGATTAAAATCAAGAGATGAGAGAGATGATTGTATGGGATAGAAATTTTATCAAATGTGCGGCTATTGATCTTCGATATCGGTTCACGCACACTAATACAAACACAAATCAAACCTCGGGTTCACCAACTCACACAGTGAAGCCGTAAGAGTTCGGCTATTATCTTTTCAATTTTAGTGGTGATAAATCAATCTTGGCAGAAAATTAGCGAGCTGAAATTTCGGATTTGGGCTCTAGCCTTAAGTGTCGTTTCTTGCTCACTCAGAAAATAAAAACATCTAAGTCTGGGTTGCTCTCCCGCAGAAAATCTTGATTTTATGGGTTATTTTGAAATCGGCTATATTTAGCAGTCCCAATTTTCATTAGGTGGTCACTGAAAAATTTAACTGAGCACAAATACACGTCTACCGGTCCAGTCCCAATTTCCTTTAGAATTACGTGGTAAAATAGGAGGTAGAAATTCAGAAAAAGCCGATGCACGTGGAAAACTATGATGAATGCTCAGTTAGAAGACTTACAGTGAATCCTCGCAATCTCCATGAGGGATGCTAGACAGAATTTAAAAATTATTCTAAATGCAATGCAAGCCGATGGAAAACCACACCTAGGCTGAAAGTTCTATTAGCGGGAAGAATTGATTTAAATTTGGCTAAGTTGAACGATCTATGTGCGTCTCAGTTAACATGCAGTGTGGCTTAAGATCCTACGAGCACAAGCACAAATATAAATGCTCTTAGAGCCGTATGTGAAGGTTTAACCTAATCGCCACTCGAGTCGGGCCCACCCTCACCGGAGAGTGAAATAGGCCATGACACACCACAGAATTAAAGTCAGAGGTCTTTCTACACACGCGAGAGTCCAAACGACACCGCTGTAGATAAGCAATTAATTACAAAAATTTAGAAATTGCAGGAATTAAAAACCTAGACTCTACGCTCTCTCACAACTCGACTCGATCTTAAATTAATTGCGGTTTTTTGCAAAAGTCGGTGAAGTTGCGTCGGTTCTTGAGAAACCACTCCATGTACAAAGTACCTCGCAAGAAAAAATAAGAGAGATAGTGTAAGAGAGTGACTCAAAAATATATGAAAAATAAGTGCTGAAAATAAATTGCAGGGAAAAATGGAAATTTACAATGCGAAATTCGGGGGTCAGACTACCCGAAGGCGGAAAACCGAACAAAAATTTTCAAGGACAAAACTCTAAGCCGTTTGCCTCCCCGGCAACGGCGCCATCTGACGAATTCCGGAAATGCCGGGTTTAAAAATGTATTTTTATCGTGAAGTGTGTAAAAATTATGTGTCGTGCATTGTAGGCGGCAATCGGAAACGATCAAGAAAATACCATAATTAATATGTTCAATTTTACTCTCGTGGTTCTATGTTTATTTTACTTGGGCAAGTCCCAAGGTCGATCACAAGGAGGCAAAGGAACAACCTAGAATTAAGTCTATCAAAGTTCGTGTTCGGTTTTCGAGGCGGTCTTTTTTTTGAATTTTCAATGCAATAAAGGATGCAAAATGCAAATTCGGCCTTATTTTAGGGACTAAAATGCAAATTTCATTCAAACAATGTCCGAAAAATATGAAACTGGGGCCACAATGTAAATGATGATGATGTGAATGCACTGTAATTTTTTTGGAATTTTTGGATGCAATATGAATTTTATCAATTTTTAAATGCAAATAGAATGAATTTCAGTATTTAATTATAATAAATACTAAACCTATTTATTTTCAAGAAATAAAATTATCTAAGATCTATCACTAGGTGATGAATCTTAGAAAAATCCTAAACCTCGAAAATGTGGGGTTTAATACCTACTAAAAGTTAAATACTAAAATATGCAAAATGATTTTTACAGGGCAAAGTATGCTTGCAAATTTGATTCTTTTTGGGCACAATGTTAAGAACAATTAATTCTACAATATGTGGTTTTTCGAGAATTTTAGAGCAATGGTTAATCAACTATGAATTTCAGAGTAAGAAATGGGTAAAATATACAAATTTCTACAAAACAATTATTTATTAATTAACCATCAATCAGAAGAATACCCACAACATGTCAAAGTGTAGAGAATCAATTAACAAACATCATGCTATTTTTGAATTAATAAAATAATGTAAAGAGAAGGTCCAAAATTACAGGGGAACACATGGGTACAGATGTAATATAAATAAATAAATGAAAATGCAAAGGGGGGCTTGTTTGTAGTTACCAATACTGATAGGGGCCTCTTGCAAAATTTCCAGAGGGGCACGTGCGTGGCACGTGCCCTCTGGAGGCGGGGTTGATCTGCATAAATAGGGGATCTTCTGGGGGGATCGCTGCAATTGACCCAGCGGGTCGCGTGCAGATCACGTGACCCCTGGGGATGAGAAAGGGGCGTTTCCCACGCACGTGCCGGGGCCTCGGGTGCCGGGCCCGGCCGTAGGCGAAGGCGGTGGCTCGGGAGGAGATGGAGATGGTGGTCGAAGGCGTCGTCGTGGGCTCGACGTTGAATCGGAGCACGACAGTACGCCGGGGGAGTGGCGCTGCAACGGTCGTCGGCGGTGGCGAGACGGAGATGGAGGCGAAGTGGAGGTGCAGGATGTAGTCGTCGTTGTTGGCGGAGTTGGTAACTAGGCTCGACGGCGATCGAAGGAGGCCGGAGCAAAGGCACGCGCGGAGGCGACGCTGCGACGAGCTTTGGGATGCTCGGATCTCGCCGGGGAGGCGACGCGTGCTGTCACCGCCGCGAAGGAGCACCGAGGTGCAATCGGCGGATGATATTTGACGGTCGCCGGTGGGCTTCTTAAATAGAGTTTTGGTGATCCGGCAAGAGATGGAAGGAGGGGAGATTGGGATGGCGACGCGATTTGGAGATCGGGGACGGATCGTGGTGGCACGAGATTTGAGGGATCGGGGATGGCGGATCCAGCCGAGATTTGCGGCGATGATGGAAGGGCGGCGGCGGAGCTTCCCCGATTGGGAAAGTATCTGGAGGTGGAAGACGCGTCTGAGCCTTCCGATCGTCCCGTGATCGGACGGTTTGCAAAAGGCCACTTGGCGGCACAAGGCTGAAAGATGAGATGCACGTGCTGGGCACGTGCGAGGCAAGCAAAAAGGGAGAGAGAGGCACGCATGCGGAGCACGTGCCTTGGAGGCACGTGCGACGCACGTGCGCCCCCTTTATTTTTTTAATTTTTTTAATTAATAATTTTTTTACTTTTTTTATAAAAACAAATGTATAAATAGCCAAAAAATGGCTGACATGTGGCGGCACCAGGTGCTGCCACGTGTCAGCACCAGAAAATTCGAGAGTAAAAGATATTATAAAATCGATAAAACATAGTAAATGACCTCGGATCAAAAAAGTTTCTTCACGAAAATTACTCATCTCGATGAGATATACAACTTTCACGAAGACATCAAAACCAAAATCGATCATTTGCACAAAGTAGTATTTTTGGGGTGTCCCATGTACATAGAACACCTTGATTTTGAGGTTTTGTATTTTTTTGTCATTTTTAAATCAAATAAAAATCCAGAAAAATATGATAAATCAGAAATAAATAAATACACATTAATCTAATTTTTTTGGATTTTTATTAATCAATAAAATATGTACATAAAATATTAGGTCAAAAAACCGCTAAAATATACAACATACAAAAGAGGCCCAAAGCCCAACTTTCACATATGAGCTTCGATTCACTTGAACTTGGTCTTGTTTTGAAGGTAATTGAATGTATATTAGTTCAAAAGTGAGTAGGATTAAATCGGATACTGGATGAGGGAGATATGAGGGTTTTAGTCCGAAAATCCTGAAATTAGGGTTTGGGTTTTTGGTCCATTTATTTAGGTTAGTTATTTTTTGTATTTTTCCTTTATTCTTATTAAAGATATGTACACGGTGGAAGTGGTTTTGAGTCATTCGGAGTTGGCATGAAAGAGTTAAAATTCCGGGAAGTTAGGTTATTTACAGGTCATTTTGGTTTGGATTTTTGGCTTCTTATTTTGTGCAGATTTTTGTGCTAAAATGCAATTCTTATGAAATCATGTACTAATGCTAATTATGCAGAATAGATGCAAATATGCTGTTGATTTTGAGGGATTTGATCTTAATAAATGAGATTTAGAGTGATGAATACGAGATTCATCAGCGGGGAGATGGGGCTTGGACGTAGTGAGGAGGGGGAGCGGTGGAGGTTGAGAAGGGGGTGGGGCATAAGCTCAGAGGAGGATGGAGGGAAGTAGTCAGGAGGGGGTGGTTTCAAGGACGGAGGAGGGTGGGGGTGAAAAATCATTGGATGGGAGTCGCTAAATAATGGCCTGATAAATCAGGCTCACTGTCACTGAGGCAACTACTCGAATCCTCCCGTTATTCAACAATTAACCCACACAAATAATTAAGAAATTAAGAGCAAGAGTTAAAAATTATTATACCCCAGTAATAATGTATAATGGCAAGCAAGTAGAGGTCGAACACATGAAGCAAGGGAATAGAGCAGGTAAGATAAGAAATCAATGCACAATTTATCTCTCAAGCACTAAGCCCAGTTGCATTATGGATTTTTTATTTTATGTTTTATTTTATATTTTGTATTTTGAATTTTAATTTTCTGATTTTATATTTTCTATTATCTTTCATATTTTTATATTTTCTTTTTGTTTGAAAATAGATAATATAAATATAAGGCTATATATAAAGTATATATAATATAAGTTAGGGTTGATATAAAATTAACAAAAATAAGTAAAATAAAGAAAATAAAATCTTTTTGGGTTTTAAATAATTTTTTTACTATTTTTATGATTTATTTTAGAAATTTTGCTAATTTTTATATATTTTCAAAATTAAAAATACCTTAAATCAAGGTTTAAATAAATAGCTGAAATTAATATGGAGGAGAAAAGTACCAAACAATATCAAAATTGCTCCAAATTAATTTTTATAGGTAGATAATCATAGAGAAAAATATAAAACATAAAACACATTTTTTGTTTTTTTAAGAATTTTTTATATTTTTATAAAGGCTTTAAGGATTTTCCAAATTTTGAGTTTTCTTTTATAATATTTAGTGATTTTGGTTTGAAGGTTTAAAATAAATAAAATATATTTTTTGGAAAATTTTCAAAACATTTTTATATTTTTATGGGTTTTCTATTGCAAACATGGACAAAATGGACACTTTTCGATTTTTAATAAATATTAAAAACCTTTAAATTGCAAAACATAAATATGTGCATGATTATATGTGTAATCAAGAAGCTACATCTATTTTTTGAGATTTTTTTGAGTTTAATAGATATTTAAAATAAATACAAGCAACAAAGAGAAACTACACTACTAGTAATAACATATATGTAAATAGTAGAAAGTTTCAGGGACGAAGTCCAATTTTCACCAAAAGTTTATAACTGAATATTCAAATTTCTAGACCACGTGCGAGGGGTCTATTGTAAAATGGCCAAGCTCACGTGTATAAACACGTGAGCCACACTAGCAGGGACCAGGAAGCAATTATCCAAAATGTGAGGGTCAGCTTGATATTTTTCTAAAAGTAATAAATGTAAATAAAAATGTTTTAGGTTTACTTAGAAATACAAGGTATCCCAAGGGGTCAGCTGCAAAATCTCCCCTCACGGTGAGGTGTCGTAGCTTGGACCTACTTGCAAATATCAAAAAATCAAGGGTCTGGGTGCAAATATTACAAAATATACATTGTAGATGAAAGTTTATGGTCTTGGTAATAAATTACAAAAAAACAACCGGGGTTAAATGTAAAATACCCAAGCTAAAGAAGTCGACGAACGGTTGAGATGGGTTCACTTGCCACGTGTCAACACCTCGTGTGATGATGCCACTTCGTAACGAGTGGCCACGATTAGATTTTCCCCGGGGCGATCAACAGACGAGGTGTAAAGGATCCAACGGTTGCTACTATGCCTGGAGAAGGGCCTTGATCAGACGGCTCGGAGATGATGAGGAAGAAGAACGGAAGAACTCCGCCTCAGCGAGGTTCAATCTGATGTTCCTTCATCGTTCGTCGTCCCCAGGAGCCCAGTAGTGGTTCAAAGCACTCCTAGGGCTCTTCCACACCGACTGAGTCTTGGGAAGGGCCGATGAGCTCTAAAAAGGGGGAGGCGGAGGAGCTCTACCTGCGATTTGTCCTAAGGCGCGAGGAGGTCCAGGTTGACCCCTATCTTGTATTTCCCTGTAGGCGTTAGTTGCAAAAAAGATCGGCGATGCGAAAGGCGGGTTTAGGTGGGTGAAATGAGCGAAAGGTGAGGTGGGTGGCTTCCTCCGACGAGCAGCAGAGGAGGAGGAAGGTGGTTGCGTATTCTGTGAAAGAACACGATGAGCGGGAGTGAATCGGGCGGAGAGAAGACGAATGGGAAGACGATGGGGTGCGTTGGCGAGGTAGATGATGTCAGAGGTGATCGGAATCGACTGGTGAAGCTGGAGATCCGCCTGATGAAAATCTCAGGATTTACACGAAGTTTGAGACAATCAATGGGAATGATCTACACCTACAAGCTACTGCTATGCTAGGGAATGAAAAGAACATAGAAATAAAGGGAAAAGATCACCGAGTCTCTCCTAAAACAAAGCTCTAGGCGGAGACGGGCGGAGCTAGACCGACCTCGATTCAACGCCAAACACTAAGAGAAGACCCGCAAAGCCCTCTTGTTGTCACCAAGAAGAAATGGGAGATCTTAGATCTAGGTCAAAATGGAGGAAGAGGGATAAAAAAGGCGAGGTTTGATGGAGGAGGGGTTTTATACAGAGAGTGGGGGCGGGTTGAAGACCGAGGGAGATCTAGTGAATCCCCGAGGAAAGCTAAGGGTGTGTATCTACAATGATCAAGGGACAAAATTCGTGAAGAGCGCATCACAAAATGGTGCAAGATGCAGCCTCCAAAAATCCTCGAAATGAGGTCAAAATGCAGGGTGTCAGAGGTTGCAGGGTGGTTCAGAGAGTTGACCCGCGGTCAACCCTCCCCGCTACCTAGGTTGTCTATGTGGACCAACCAGGAAAAAGAAACCTGAAAAGATTTAAAAAATCAAAAAGAATTAATAAATGATTTTATTAATTTTAGATAATAAATGATTTTATTTTATGGGATTTCTACACCCATAACCCTGAGTAATTTCGTAATAACATTCATGACCCTAGATAATCGAGAATTACATGAGAAACCCCGAGCAATGCTTAACTCTTACAAGACATAATCCTGTGTTATGTTCCATTTGAGATGTCTGTTATATTTGACGATTTCCGTTAGAAAAAGACAAAGTTGCCCCTAATCCTCATTCTTATTTACAAATCATGGCATCGTGTTCTCTCTCCATCACTTTGGAGGAGCTGCGACCGTCGACCTCTGGGACCCACCCCCGCATCTCTACATGCCCCTTCCCGTGATTATCGTCGACCTCTGTAAGTTGCCTACCCCATTCCCCCTCTCGCGGTCGCCGTCGATCTTGCAAGCCCCCCCACCTGCACATCTGCAACCCATCTCACCTCTGCAACATCCCCCTCGGGTCGCCGTCAGCCTCTGCAAGTTTCTGATCCCCTCCCGCTTGACCGTACCTCTGCAATCAATACCCCCGTTGTAGACCTCCGGACCCCCGTTGACTGCTTTGGAACCCACCCAACCCCCTAACTCTGCAATCCCTCCTCGTCCCCCACCCCACTCACAACACCTCTGCAACACCCCCCGGGTCCCCGGTAGCCTCTGCAAGTTTTCGACCCGCCGAAACTCACCGCACCTTTGCAATCAACACCCCCGCCCCTCCGCTGACCTCTGGACCCCTGTCGACCTCTCTGGAACCCCCACCCACCCCTGACCGCCCCCATCAAAGCCCCCTCACCCGCCCTCTCCCCTTTTCAAAGCCCCTCCCCCTGCCCTCGTCCAAAGCACCCCCTCCCCCGCCCCCGTTCAAAGACCCCCCCCCCCCCCCCCCCCGAGCCGATCGCACCTTTGCCCTTATGCACACTCACCGCGACGCCCCCGCCCACAAACTCCTCCTTTGCAAGCTCCCCCAAGCCAACTCAATGCATGTAGGTCCATCGTTGTCCTCCACATCGTCAACTCCTAACAACGCTTCTCCCTGCTGCCAGCTCAAGAGAAAGTGGATGCTTTTTTATTGAGATTAATATCAGTTGTTAATCGTTGATTGGTGAGATTAACTCAATCATCTGGTTGAGTTAATGAAGTAAAGTAACGGAAGGTTATGAGTGTAAGACGACACACTTATTGAGGGTCTTGAGCGTAATTCACGATTATGCTGGGTTATGAATGTTACTACGAAATCATTCAGGGTTATGGGTATAAAAATCCCTTATTTTATTTAGAATTTTATCATGATTTTTATTTATTTTTTAGAGCTTTATAGTTACAAGTTACTTTTTAGGGATTATATACAAGTATATTCATATGTGAATTTAGGTCTTTTATTTTTATTTTGTATTTTTGATTATATTAATTTAATTTATTCTTTTATATATTTATAACTTATTTTTAGATATATAAATATATTTTTATTATATTTCTCTGATATAATATATGCACTTAAATAAATAAAGATATTTATTTCATATGTATAGTTATAGGTATTTTACCTATGTGTTTTCTATACATATTTTATTTTAATGTTTTATTTATGTTTTGTTATTCTTTTAATATGTACATATATTATAAATAATATTTACAAAATTATAAAAATATAAAATTACAAAAAATAATGAATAATAAATAAAATGAATATCTAATCAGGTAAACTATACAATAGTGATTCAAAGTTAACTTTTACATCTTAACTCCAAAAAATATGAAACTACCTTCATTAAATTCCATTCAGATGGAATGATGAAATCGGATGGATTTTACTGACTTTACTTAGATTTCAAATAGATGAGATCTAATTGGGTTAAATCTAAATTCATAGAACCAAATCAAGATCCAAAGAGATGAGATTTGATCAGAATTGATACATAGTCAGGGTGAATTGATTGGATAATTGATTTGATCTGATAGATCAAGTGGTTAAATATCTTAATGTTAGAATTACTATTTAGACACTATATGTTGTTTATACATTCTTCTAGTCATAATCTCCAAGTATCCATAAATGCAACACAAAAATCCTACATCTAAAAACTGATAATCGGATAATCTTGATTAATCTTCGAGAGAAGTGAATATGATTCACATATTGGTCCTATAATTAAGTGAGTATAAGTCACAATTAATACTGAAATTAGTGTGGATATGATTCACATTTAATATTAGGATTACTGTGAATTGAATTCACGTTTTATATTAGTGCTAATAGGAATATGATTCACATTCAACATTAATTAATATAAACAGGATTTACCATTTATTTAGTGATCTAATATGAATAACATTCATTTTTTAGAAATAGTTATTAATTATCTTAAACTGTTAATTGATTTAGTTAGTTCAATTATCTCTAGTAGATAATGGTTTGAGTTCAATCAATAGAAGAAAAAGTCCTAATGTGAAAGTTTTACTAGAGAAATGATCTCTCAACTAAATCATATGGTCATCTCATATGTAACATATAAGCAAGGGATGGACCTCTTTTCATAATACACAAGTTGAGAGAAGATCCTTGAATTCCAAAGAAAAATAGTGGTTGTCCCCTGCTCCACTTTACCTTGATTAAATGTCCCCTCCGCCTAAGTACATTTCCTTATTTGCATGCCTTGAAGGAGAAAAGAGCCTCGTCTCCATGCAACGCATGTTCATGGATCTCTATTAGACGAAGTTCACATCAAAGAGGATGCGGTGTTCTCATTGGATCACCATGGCGTGAAAAAGAGAAGAATAAAATCATCTCTCCATCCCACATGTAGATATACGAGTCATCTTTTCACCCATGAATGCTTCATCACCGGATCTTACTTTAGGCAAGTAATTTCTCCGTTCATAGACTACATGCATCGAAGGTAACATTCTTTCACTAGCATGCTTTGCAAAATGATGCGAAATAGTTTCCATACCTATATGGTTTCGCTTTGTAATGAAATTTTTTAGTGATTTTGATATTTCCCATATGATGGGAACTACATTTCAGTTATGATATGTTTATTCAACATTATCCATGGTATGCAAGTTCAAACCTCCCTTCACTTTTAACATTTGTTTGGGAGGGAAGAGATTGCCATATATTAAATCGTATGTAAGCATATTATTTTATACCAATTATACATGTCACATTAGGGTGTCAATTTGCTATCAATTATATTATATGTTCTTTGTGAGATCCCACCATCAAATAATAGCATGATTCTAATTACGTAGCTAATGCTATGGTGGAATGGGTGAATTTGAATATTCTCGAAATAGTTATGAGTCTTTGAAGTTGACAAATAAGCCAATTAGGATTTTGATTTGCAGTCCATTTATTTTGGCTAAAAGTTTATCATTTTTCCCTCTTATTATTAATTGTTACTTAGAGTTTAGAAAAAGAATTAAGTAATTCTGACTTTGTTATAAAAAACAACTATCTGAATGGTGTATACAATATGTACATGAGTGTATGCATAGATATTCATTTTTTGAGTGCTTTCTTTGCATTTAATTATTTTTTTACTTTTATCCGTGTTAGCCATATTATACCAACTTGGTATATGCATTTGGTCAAATATAATTTACAATATCTGGTTGTGATTTTCTTAGTTAATTATTTATGTATGCATATACATCCTTTGTTGTTTTCTTCTTTCTTTCTTCTTTTTTTTATTTTTTATTTGAGTGTTAATGTTATGTATTTATATTTTGGGTATTTTTAAAAGAAGTTATATTAATGACTATTTAAAGTGTTCGTAAAGATTTATAAATAAAAATGAAAGAATGAGATAGATGAATCGTTGATTCATCAGATACTATACTAATTCAAACAAAATGATGTATTACATATTAACATTCAAATTTACAATTTTATTCTCGCTTATCTCTCTCATAACACTATTTTCTTACACAACCTATTCAATCTATCAAGAATTAGCACTCACTTGACAGCCAACAACTCATTCAAATGTCCTAATCTTTTGCTTACCACCCAATGGATCTCAAGACCTATTTATACTTGCACTATAATGGCAAAACTAATGGCCTTGAGTTTCTTTCAATGATAGGGGAGCTTTTAGAAAATTAAAGCTTACTTAACCCAATAAAATTATAGAGAATTACAGTTTCATCTTCTTACAAAAATTCTAGAGGATTATAGTTTTCTTACCATGAGAAAATTGGAGGTGAACATTTATCTATTTTAACAGTCTCAACAAAAGGGCATTATGATGATGCCATTGTTGGGTGGTCATAGGATCCTTAATGAGTCTCAAACACAATATGCATCAAGAATGTATTTTCATCCTATACATGCATCTTTTGGTATGGTCAAGTTTATACATACAATTTAGAAATTTATAATACCAAACACATGAAATAATGAAATTATGCCGAATAAGGATTTCTCTGGGGATTTTAGTTCGGACTTTGCAAACACTTCACAGGACCCTTATATTTCATGTCTCCCCGGTTTGAGACGGCCCTCTTCTCGAGCCCACTTGATCATTGGACGACCCTCTTCGTAAGACCAAAATCAATGTCACCTTCAGATTTTAGTCGATCTCAGACTAAACCTCTCTTCAATTCGCCCCCTACCAAGGAAACCTTTATCTTTGGTAGAACCCATAAACCTTCTACGTCAGTACTAATTCAGACCTATCATCTTAAGGTGAAGAGGAAGACAAGATGCCTTCGAAGAAGAATCCTAGTGAAGATGATTTGTATTGAGACGCTAAGCCCTATGCTATTTATTTTAACATTATCTCATTTCGTGATTTTGAGAAATTTTTTATACTTTTGTAATTTTTTGGACTTGCTACTGTTTCTTTGGAATTTTAAGTAAATAGAAAACAAGGAAAATCGATTTAGTTATTCTCTGACATAAAAAGAGATATTTTTACAAAAATATGTATACAATTTTATAATCCAGAGTATAAATGTATGAAAATAAAAACTTTAAATTAAAAACAAAGAAAAGAGAAAATTTGCAGATATTAATCTTATAGGGTTAAACACTGAATAAAAAATTCTAAATTAATTTACCTAAACAAAGCAAATTAAATTTAATATACTTAAATTATGAGGGTTAAATATATAATTTGCATGAGAATTAAATATTGAATTTAATGCATGAGTATTGATATGTAGTTAAGTTTAATTCAATGATCAAATAAGTAAATACCAAAATTAATATGCAAACAATATAGCATATGGAGAGAAAGTACAATTAAAAATTTAATAAAATAAAAAATATTACAGACACATTCTCAAAAGAATGAAAATTTTGAAAAAGTTAAAGAAATATGACATTTGCATTTGGGACCCTATCGTGGACACAAATGAAACAAGAGGATGAGGAATTTTGAAGGGTTGTAGCTCGGGCAATAATAACATTGTGAATGAGTTGTCGCAAGTCTTCTCTCCACACTAGAAGACTCAACAACAACATAAAGTGAAGAAACTTCGGCAATGTATAAAAAATAAAGCGAATGTTTAAACAAAATATAAGCAAAAAAAATGTTGAAGCAAAAATAAATGGCGATAAATAGGGGAAAGATTGAGGGTCTGAGATCTAGGGTCAAGAGCACATGAGCAATGCATATACTTTCAAAGTCTTGATTTGCACACAATTACCACCTACAGATGGGCCTCAAAAATTTCAATTATGTGCAAATAACCCCCCCCCCCCCCACACACACACGCACACAACGCACACAACTTGTTGCTAGGTTTTCGTGGGTTTTATAGATAAATATGTGCTTCTATAAGGCTAGCATGGAGGAGGAATGTAGTTTTCGATTTAAACAAACTTGGATCCACAACAAGCATGGGATAATGCTCGGAGATCGAAGGCATCTTTATTGACCAAGAGCTTAGGGAATGATGGAGATATGTGGAGACCTAAATGGGTGAATGCATCGAGATTGATGTGTAGAAGGCTCGAATATGCAACATGAAATGTAGTGTGACTTCATGGATCTTCAGAGTAGAGCATGATATCAATATTGACACGTATCAACTCAAAGTGAAGTGTTGCATCCATGAATTCAAAGCAATCTACTCGAGATGAAGCAGTGCAGTGTTTGACTATTGTTGAATCTTTGATTGATGACAAGCATTATTTCTTTTATTTACCTTACCTAGGATCATTCGATTTTAATCCAATGGTTGCATGATGAGATGTATTTGAATTGGGTATGATGGTTGCAAAAAGATAGGATCGAAGACTTAACACACACTCAACCTCCAACTCTCATTTAGGAAGAAAGTCCTTCACCACAAATAAAAGTCAGAAGAAACACTGTACAACAATTATGAAGCCTTGAAAGTAATACAAATGCTTAGAAAAGACAAATAAAATAAATCAAAATAAAGGTTGTAGAAGCTTAACTCTGGGAAAAAACAATTATGCATAAAGATTTGATGGGATTCTTTTATTAAGACTCATAAGAGGTGATAGAAATGAGTTATAAGTCGATGGTTTAATAAGTCCATTTAGGGGTAATTTTATGATGAAAGGATGCTACAAAAATAACAAAAGATTTAAAATAGTAAACTTCAAAAACTAAATTTAGAAGGTATCTGCACCAAACATACCAATATTAAGCAGGAGGATTGTAGTTGTGCATCTTTAAGTAAAATGGTTTGACATCAAAGATGCAACTAAAAGTACTAATGTAATGTACACGTGTATAGTTCTACTCAATACACTTGCTAAAAAATAAATTTCGAACAGTCAAGAGATTCAAGTTACAACACTATAAAAGAAAAATATGCAGTAAATGTATGGTATAAAGTCATGGTGAATAATTGTAATAAGGAACATGGAATGACTTCCTTTAGATCATTCAATCTACCAGTACACATCAGATTTGTACCGATGCAATAATAAGTAGAGTTTAGAGAGAGAATTAAGTGATTCCGACTTCATTATATAAAGATAAACTATATGAATGGTGTATATAATATGTACATGGGTATATACATAATTATCCATTCTTTTAAGTGCTTTTATTGCATCTCCTTACATTTAAATTTTATTTATGTTAGTTAGGTTATAAAAACTCGGTATCCAGATTAGTTAATAAATATAATTTACAATTGTTTTAGTCATAGTTTTCTCAGCCAGCTTGTATGTGTACATATATATACATCTTTTTGTGTTTTTTCTTTCTTTCTTCCTAGTTTTATCAATTTCTATTTGATTTAGATGTCAATTTATGTTTTCATATTTTAGATATTTTTTTGAAAGAAGTTATATTAATGAATATTTGAAAGTATTTTTTAGAGATTTATGAACAAAAAAGAAAGAATAAGATATATGGATCGTTGACTCATTAGATAGAACGTGTAGAATACTGACTCGAACAAAATGATGTATTATATATCAACACTCAAATTTACAATGTGCATTCTCTTATCTCTCTCGCAATTATTTTCTTACACAATCCATTCAATCTATGACGAATTAGCACTCACTGGATACTCCACAACTCATTCAAACTTCCTGATCTTTTGCTTACCAATCAGTGGATCTCAAGACCTATTTATACTTACGCTACAAAGGAAAAACTAATGACCTTTAGTTTTCTTGAAGGATACTGGATTTTCTAGAAAATTGAAGTTTAATTAATCCAAGAAAATTACAGAGAATTAGAGTTCCATCTTCTTAAAAAAGTTCTAAAGGATCCAAGATTTATTACATTAGAAATTTCAAGATAATTAAAGAAATTGGAGGTAATTTTTTTATCTATTTAACAATCCTTACATAACGGCTTGTGACGATCCCATTTTGGATCATGGGATTCTTGATGAGTCTCAAACAAAATGCAAATCAAAAAATATGTTTTCAACCTATACAAGCATCCTTTTTATGATCAAGTTTATACACACAATTACGAAACTTATAACTCCATATTCATGAAATAATGAAATTAAGCCTCATAATGAGTACATGCTGATTTGTGAGGAAGAGATGGGCCTATGTAATTTATTTTAGCATTATCTTATTTATCTATTTAACAATCTCTACAAAAGGGCTTGTGACGATCCCATTTTTGGATCATGGGATCCTTGATGAGTCTAAAAAATAATGTACATCAAGAACGTTTTTTCAACCTATACGTGCATATTTTTGCTTAGTAAAGTTTAGGCACACAACTAAGAAACTTATAATACCAACTCATGATATAACATGCAGAGAAGAGAATGGATTGTTATGGTATTCCATGAGTCTAGGGTCTCTTATATATAGAGAAAACCCTAGAGAGCAAATAAGGCAAAAGTACATATATGACTCGAAGGGTTACAAGACTCAAGTAACATAGAAAACACAAATAACTCTAACACTCCTCAAGTTGGAGCATATTTGTCGATCATGTCCAACTTGGAAACTAAATACAAGAGGCACTTCTTTGGTAATGCTTTTGTGAAGATTTTTGCAAGTTGAAGGTCCATGGAGATGTGTGGAAAGATGATCTTTCCTCCTTGTATGGCATCCCGAATGTAGTGACAATCAACTACAATGTGTTTGGTATGCTAACGAAAAGTAGGATTTATGACGATGTACGTAACAAACTTGTTGTCACAGTATAAAGGTATGGGAGTCGCAAGTAAAAGTTCAAGCTCTTATAGAAAAAGACAAGCCATGTGATCTCACAGGTGGCTTGGGCCATTGCCCTATATTCTACCTTTGTACTTGATTTGGAGACAACTGTTTTCTTCTTGCTTCACCACGTAACTAGATTATGCCCAACGAGCATATCGTAGCCTATAGTGGATCGACGATCCTCAAGAGAACTAGCATAGTCAGCATTTGTATAGGCAGATATATCAATGTGACCATTAACATTGTAGAACAGTCCATGTCAGGAGATTCCTTCAAGTATCGAAGGATCAGAAAAACATCTTGCCCATGACTATAGAGGGATCTCATGTTCTAAGTGTCTCTGCTCATAACATATGATATATCTGCCTACTATTAGTGAGATAGAGAAGTTTATCCACTAGACTTTTATACGGTGTAGTATCCTCGAACACTGGAACAACAAATGTAGGATGTTTTCTCACTTCTGCAAGAATGCCATATGACTTGCATCCAAGTAATACAGACTCAGTTAGAATGCCAAGGCAATACTTCCTCAGTGAGAGATGGAGCCCCTATGTAGTGTGTATCACCTCAATGCTAAGAAAGTAGCGGAGTTGGTCAAGATCCTTCGTAACAAAAACTATATGGAGGAAGGTCTTGGTCTCTGAAATGTATACTTTGTCATCTCATGTGACAACCATATCATCGACATAGTCAGCAAATGATGGTGCCACCAGATTGTCTTTTGATGGAAACATAGTGGTCATATGTTGTCCTCTGAAATCCAAGGGTGTTGATCTCAATAGTGAGTCTATCAAACCATGCCCCGGGCTCTACTTTAGGCCGACCTTATGTAGTTAGTATACACACTCCCCCTCGACTACGTAACTTGATGGCTGCATCATATAAACCTCCTCCTCGAGGTCACCATAGAGGAAGGTATTCTTCACATCAAGTTGGAAAATGGGCCATTCCATGTTAACATCAACATAAAGAATGGTGCATATGGATCACATTCTGGCAACTAGAGAGGTCTCAAAGTAATCAACCCCATAGGTTTGTGTGAAGCCCTTGATAACTAATCTAGCTTTCAATTTGTCTATGGACTCATTAGGCGATTGCTTGGTCGTTAAGACCCATCCGCAAGTTACATGTCAAACTCATGGGGGGTACGACACAAGATCCCATGTGCCTGGAGAGATAAGTGCATACATCTCCTCATCCATGGCATGTCGCCAACCCTAGTACCACATCACACTGTGATTATCTCTAGGGAATGAATAGCATTTGGGGCACATGTAAACCTTTTCTCACAACTAGATAAACTACAAGTTGAAGTAAAATATGACATAGGGTGAAAAGTGCATTGCCTCTTTTGCTTGTGGAGAGCTATTGGAAGCTCCTCAGGTACATATCGGGCAATAGTGGTGGGAGCACTTGAAGTAGTCATATTATCCAGTATAAACAAACACACGAACAAAAGTAGGTGTAATGGTATGCGTTGCGAGTATAAACTATTAGCGTAGGAGGAAGGTCCAAACGGATGCCACACACAGCCTGTGAAGAAGCTTGTCTGCTCAACGAAGGTGAGAAGAACAGACATCGAAAGCTAATCTGAGTATGGGAGTACCCAAGAAATATGCACTTGATGGAAAAAGAAAAAATTTGTCAACTGCATGGAGGTCGTGAACAAAATCAATGCAACCAAAAATTCTAGAAGCAAAGGAAAAAGAGATTCAACAGGGTACATTAAATAGAATGGAGTCCCCCCTTTGAGAACAAAAGAAGGAACTCTGTTAATGAGATAGATAGTTGTAAGGATGACATCCCCTCGTGATGGCATCCCCCCAATATTACTTGGAAAAAATAATTTGACTAAGAAGAGATCTGAAAATATGAAGCAAGTGTCTCATGTTGAATGAACTCAAGGACATTATTAGTTGGAATGATCTAAACACAGTTAGAAAAAAGGTTTTAATATATTGAAAGAGACAATTTTATCAATCTCTGAATGCTCCTTTATTAGATACACCCAGAAAGATCTACTATAATCATCCACAAAAACAATAAAATAGCGATGACCACTTAATGTTCGGAGTGGACAAGATACCCAAACATCACAATGAACAAGACCAAAAAGACTGGTACTAGGAGACTTGGTACAAACAGGAAAAGAAGCTTGATGATATTTCCCGAACTCATATGCGCTTCACGCTGAAAGGGCTTCCGAGTAGAGCGTTCAGGGAACACATGGGGAGGGCCTTGGCAAAAGGATGCCAAAAGCTAGATGCCATAGGAACGGATATTTAGAGATGAACACAACACCAACAAACTTTGAATCCGATGGTATGTCAAGATATTACAGTTCTTCTTCTCATGACCCCACTAAAAATCTGCCTTATCCGAATACCCTTAAAATAGCAACAGTATTCATCAAATATCGCAAGGCAATTAAGCTCAACATAAAGCTTATAAATATACAACAAGATAAGAGGGAAAGCATGATCACAGTGAACCCCAAATAGTCGGAGCTTGGAGAAAAACTCCATTGTTTCGATGGTAGTAACATGTGAGTGAGTCCCGTTGGTGACTTGAACCAACTTCACCGAGGGAAGGGATGCGTAGGAGGTTAGTAGACTACCTTCTCTAGTCAGATAAAGAGGAACCGGAGCCATGATCCAAGCCAGAGTAGGAGTGATCACAAAATTGGCTACTATACCTAAAGAAGTAGCCAAAGCAGAAGTGGTAATTTCATTAGAAGTAGTGGACCTAGGAGTCTGGTGAATACGCATCAGATGTGAATAATCTGCATCATTGAGATGTATCATCTTGCCACTGGGGTTTGTAGTAGTAGATGTCCTTTACACATCATAGGCATCCTCATAGGCACTATTGGTGTAATATGGACGTACGCCAAACTTATGCCATCATCATTCGGACAGATGGTTCCACCGACCATAATGAGGGGCATTGTGGACAATGAGGGGCATTAGCATCTCACCCACATCTACGGCCAAAGTCATGACCACGTTCAAATTCCCATCCATGACCATGACCAGAGTCACAACCACATTCTCCTCGAAAGTTGTGTCCTCTCCCAGATTATGTGACATGTACGGAATTCTCTGCTCGAGGTCAGGTAGGAGGCCAGGCTACATATGTCTCTAGTTCCTCAAGGCACCTAAATATGACCTTCACCATTGACAATGTATCAAATATCAGAAATTGCTCCTTCACTGCATGATATCGGGAATGTAGGTCATCAAGAAAATGATACACCTTCCAGTCTGAACACTCTTGTACATGTTTGGTACAACATGAAGGCTGAAGAGCGTAAGCTCCTCATACATGCATGATAGTAAAATGCCTATAATATTCAACTAGGGTAGAATCACCTTGAGATGTAGACCAAATCCGCATATAGATGTTTACAATCGTGACTTCGTCGTCTTCTTGGAGTATATATGCCCAAGATCCACCCACATCTCCTTGATTGTGTCCTTGTAAAGAAGATTTGAGGCAATATATGTCTCAACACTGTTGGTCATCTAGTTGATAACCTGATAGTTGTCTATATGTTGTTTGTCATATCCTTTTTTCTTATCATCTAGAGTAACCTTAGTCAGGATGTAGAGTTTCCTTTAACCACCAATGAACACCTTGAAAGACCTAAACCAGAGAAAATATTTTTTTTAAATTCGATAGTAGTGCATTGTGCCACCACATTTATGTCCAAAGGCTTTGTCTTGGTAGTAGATATCATGGTGGTCGGACATAGAGATCACGAAGGCCCTATGGTTGATCAAGTACACATAGGAGGTCTGAAGTGCCCTAGAACTCGTGTTTGCTCGTGCAAAAGGGGTGAAAGCTTAACGTACAACAGATCATGGGGTCTACAGGGACCCTAGAAACAGTCTAGGAGGGGTATTGGACCTGCAACGTGACTGGCAGTACCCATGGGGATTGTTGCAGGGGCTAACAACACCTGTGGGGGGGGGGGATGTTGTTGGGGATAGTGACAGTCGCGGGTGGTGCTGTTGTGACTGACGATACCCATGGAGGGTGCTTGGACTTTGGCAACATCCGAAAGGGTATATAAGTGGTGCTGGCGGGATCCAAGAGTGAAGCAACACCACTTATAGGCGGCTGGTGGATCCTAGGAGGGCAAGCAAGGCATGCGACGATGCCAACCAACCGTTGGTAGCGCTCGGGGGAGGGTGGTGGGACCTAAATACAACTGCTCCCTGGGAAGTTTAGAGGGCCTCACTTGGGGCCCTAGGTGAGGGGGAGGGCCCGTGCATGCACTCGACAAGAGAAGGGAGGCTCTAAGGTGGCAGTGAGGTTTTTAAGTCAGAAACCTTATCTAGGATCGTTGCTCTGATACCACATGGAGAAGAGAACGAATTGTTATGTTATTCTACGAGTCTAGGGTCTCTTATATATATAGAAAACCTTAGAGAGAAAATAAGGTGAAAGTACATATATGACCCCGAAGGGATAGAAGACTCAAATAACATAGAAAACACAAATAACTCTAACATAATGAAATTATCCTAATAATGAGTACACAATGATTTGTAGTGAGGAGATGTGTCTATGCTATGTATTTTAACATTATCTTATTTCATGATTTTGAGATTTTTTATTTTTATGTAATTTTTAGGACTTTATACTATTTCTTTAGAATTTTAAGTACAACAAAATGAGGAAAATCGATTTAGCTATTCTTTAACATAAATAGTATCTTACAAAAAAAATATATAATTTTCTAACCTAGAGTAATAAACTTATGGAAATAAACATGTAAGTAAAACTTTAAATTACAAGAAAAGAAAAGAGACAATTTGCAAATATTTAAGCTTTTAGGGTTAAACGTTATATTAATAAATCAAAATTAAATTGTCAAAACTAAGAGGATTAAGTATATAACTTACATGAGAATTGAATGTTGAAGTTAATGTGAATAGATTGATATGCAATTAAGTTTAATGTGAATAGATCGATATGCAATTAAGTTTACTTTATTAATCAAATAATAAATGCAAGAATGGATGGGAAATTAATATAGCATTCAAAGAGGAAATACAATCAAACATCTAATAAAATTATAATAAATGCAAGAGTTGATAGGAAATTAATATAGCATTCAAAGAGAAAGTATACTCAAACATCCAATAAAATATGTAAAATAGTACAAATACATTCTCACGAGATTGGAAATTTTGAAAATAAAACAAAATTAAAGAAATATTATATTTGTATTTGGGACCCTACTGTGTACACAAATGAAACAAGAGGACGGGAGTTTCGAAGGGTTGTAGCTTGAGCTATAACAACATAGTAAGTGGGTTGTCACAAGTCTCTTATCCATGCTAGAACCCACAACAACATATAAAGTGAAATAACTTCAGCAATGTAAAAAAAAGAATGTTTAAACAAATAAATATAAGCATAAAAATGTTGAAGTAAAAAAAAGATGATAAATAGGGGAAATATTGAGGATATGAGAAATGGGGTCAAGAGCTCATGAGCAGTGTATGCATTTCAAATGCTTGACTTGCACTCAACTATCACCTACAAATAGGTTCCAAAAACTTCAAACACGCGTGAATCCCCCCATACACTAATCCAGACCATGTTGTTGGGTTTTTGTGGGTTCTATATAAAAATATGTGCTTATATAAGGCTAACATGAAGGAGGAATGCAACATTTGATTTAATCAAGCTTGGATACACAACTCATGCATGTCATAATGCTTTGAGATCGGAGGCAACTTCAATGACGACGAGTTTAGGTGAAGAGTAAGGATGTGTGGATGCCCATATGTCTGAAGTGTAACGAGGCTGATGCGAAGAAGGCTCGAGTGTGAAACACATAATGTGGTGTGGCTACATGGACCTTCAGAGTAGAGCACGATACATGTGTTGACATGTATAGTCTCGAAGTGAAGTATTGCATCGATGAATCCAAAGCAGTTTGCTCGAGATGAAGCGATATGGTGTTTAACTATTGTCGGATCTTTAATTGACGACAAACATTATTTCACTTATTTACCTCACCTTGGATCATTGGATTTTTATCCAATGGATGCATGATGAGATGTATTTGGAATGAGTATGATGGTTGTGAGAAGATAGGGTTGCAAGATTTTATACAAGAGCTCAACTCTCCAAGGATTTCGCTCTCACGTACAAGAAGAAAGTACTTCACCACAAATACCTCTCATTCAAAAAAAATTAGTATAAACAACACTTATGATGCCTTTAAAATAACACAAATGCATAGGAAACACAAATATAACAAATCAAACTAAAGGTTGTTGAAGCTTGACTCTTGGAAGCACAATAATGCACAAATCTTTGTTGGGGAGTCTTTATTAAGACTTGTAGAAGGTAATAGAAGATGAGTTGTAAGTCTTTGATGAGTCTATTTAGTTGCTATAAAAATAACAAAACATTTAACTAATAAACTTCAAAAATTGAATTTAGAAGGTATTTGTATCAAATGCACCGATATTAAGCAGGATTGTAGTTGTGCATCTTTAAGTGAAATGGCTTGACATCGAAGAAGCAATTGAGAGTAATAATGTGATGTATAGATGCACAATTGTATTAAATAAACTTTCTAAAAAGTATTGTTCAAATAGTCAAGAGATTCAAGTTATGACGATATAAAAGGAAAATATGTTAACGAATGTATGGCATAAATTCATGGTGTATATATGTAACAATTAAACATGGAATGGCTTCCTTTAAATCATTGTTGTACCTGTATAAATCGGATTTGTACTGATGCAACTAAGATGTGACAGAAGGTAGGTTTTGAGATTTAAGATACCCAAGCATAATTACATAAGTGTAAACTTATAAATGAGGTATGATGAAAGATTTTTTGGCATACGAATGTGCTTAAAACATGGCGATGAAGGATTTTTTACAAGATTTCTGTGATGTTACAAGTTTCAATAAAAATTATGAAGGTATCTCTTGATTTTTTTCTAGATTTGTCAACAAAAAGTAGTCTTCGTCACTTCTTTACTTTCATTTAAGATATCTATCTTCAAGCCTTATATCAAATCCAGTTTGAATTTTAATTCCTAAAATTTGATTAGTCTTTACACATAAAATTAGTATTAAGATAAGTACTTTGGTATCACTGAAATTCGAGATTTAATAATTAGTGGGTTAACCTTGATGGTGTAGCAAAATTCCTAAATTGAGGAAGTATATTGTCTAAAGAGTAGAACGCCATTGTTTCAAATTCTTATGATATATTTGCTTAAATCATGGGATTTTATTAGGACCATCACATAATTTTGTGGCAGCAAATTATGGAGGTTTTATGGGATCTCTTTTGGTTTGATTTCTTAAAGGAAAAGGAAATAAACTAGTTTATGGAAGGTTTTGTGGGATCTCTTCTAATTTAATTTTGTGGGAGCTAATGAATATGTTTAATCATTGAAATATTATTCTTCTTTTTTGTATAAAGCAAAATTATGGAGTAGGATGTCGGCACAACTTGAGCTCAGGCTCAGCTCCCGAATTTGTTAACTAGCTCACAAGCTCGACTCAATGAGCAATCGAACACAAGCCGAAGTAATATTTTTAGCTCAATACCCATGTCAAGTTGGGCTTGAACCAACAAATGCTAGCTTGATAGCTTGCTAAAAAATCGTATGAATAGTAACTAAAAATATGTGTATGTGTATATGAATATGAAAATCCACGTTAATTTGCTTTCAAAGATTGAAGAAAGAAAAATCAAATCCAAACATCATTATTTGTTACAATTCTTTTTTTACACTAAAGTTGAAATACCAATGATAGTTTTCTTCTTTCACAATAATGAAATAATTTATACAAATTTAAGGATAATTTCTTCAGATTGAAAAATGATTTATATAAATGAGCTCAATTGATTGTCTTATTAAAGCTACTTGTGCACTCATGTTCTTAAAACAACCAACCTAAAATTGGTTCATGAACAAGCTTGTGAGCCAACTCGAGCTTACAAGCTCATGTTGTCTCTTCTAATTGAACGAGCTCAAGTTCGAGTCCAGAATCTAGTGTCGTGCTCAAGCCAAGGTGGGTTCGACTCGACTAGCTCAACATATAATCCTTTCTTTTTTTTTAAAAAAAAGCATATCTACAACTTTTTTTGTGTTACATAACCTTGGTTACATACAAGGATTGGATACTTTACAAGGATTTTTTTGAAAACATCGAGTATCAAAGAAAATTATAGAAGAAATTACATAAAATTCCCTAAACTATACACCTAATTTCAATTTCATACATGAACTTTAAAAAATAACAACTTGCTTATTGATCTCTAAGATTTGTCTAAACATGGTCCACAACTATCGAAATTTAATTATTTGTTTTGACCTTCTAACCTCAAATGACATTAGTTCAAAATCAATTTAAGACAACTCTACAGATTGAGTAGCACATTGTTATTTTTAAAAGTTCAAGTAAACATCGAAATCGAGTATACATGTAAAAATTGAAATCGAGTGTATACTTTAGAGGCTTTCCTAAAATTTACTCAAATTTTAGCAAAACTAAATGGACGAATGTCACTTGAAAATATAGCTTCCATAAGCTCAAGCAAGTGCACAAATTAAATAAAATTGATCAAAACTATAATAAAAATTCACTTTACAACCCCCCTTCATTTATTTAACCGACACGATCAACAACAACAAAACCTTTCCCCACATTAAATAGGATTGGTTACATAGATTTTTTGCCTCCATTCAGATCTATCTTGGGTCAATCTCCACATTAAGTAGGCCTTTTAACAGACATGATAATAAAAGGATTTATCTTTTTAATTGAGAGAAGCTGGAAATAACAAGGAAAGAACTCCAAGATAAATGAAATGAGTGTCAAAGCAAAATCCACTTCCTTTTTAATCACTTTCCATTACTCTCAAAAAGAACTCAAACCTCCCCTAACTCCGGAGAAAAATACACAAAAGTTCGTAAACTGCAAACCTAATTCAATGTAGTACTTGAAAGGTACCAAAGTAGTACCTCATTTTTAAGATTTGACTCAATGAGTCTAGAGCTAAAGGAATTGAGTTAGTCACGCTATCTTTCTAACCCTAAATCACATTCTCATAATCATACTAGAACAGATGTTACAGATCACATACCGTGTTATTTACCTCAAAGTTCGGATATGACATTGAACCTTGCAATTCACTCCTAGATCTATGAGCTGGAATAAATAACTAATACCCTACAAACGCTTCTTCGATTTCACCAACTACCGCCGTCGATCTAAAGAACTTGATCAACAAAAGAATCAAACTAAAACAAAAATCTCAAATGAAAGCATGCCCATTTGCATCCCAAAATCTATGAAGGAGAAAAAAGCCGCTTCACATCATGTTTTGAATTTGCATCTATTACCATAAAGAGTATACAAAAGGTAGATGAAGAACCTGTGATCATATGGCCGACAGAGGGCTCAATGCTAACGGGTTCTGTGCTGACAGAAACTAAAAGAAAGAGGTGAAAACCAGAGGTCGCGTACCGCACTTATTATGCCCATACGTCCAGCATTACGATGACCAAATTTACATGACGAGAGATTATGATTATTTGACATACAGTGGTGACATTTATGCAGGGCTCAGGGCTTGTTCTTCGGCTTCTTCACGATCATCACACTGCAGTGGGCATGGTGGGCACAGTAGTCACTTACACTGCCCAAGACAGCCCTGAAAAAGAAAACAGAGGTCTTCAGATATATTTATCTCAGATAAATGTGCAAAAATGACCATATTAAGGAGGGTTTGTAGCAGTCTTGTGGCTTATCTTATAATGAATTTATCAGTGACAGTCTGCATCCCAGAAGTCAAACGAAGAAAAAAGACCAGTACGTTGGATATGCGGTTTTGGTATAAACACACTTGAAGATCAGGATCCTCTCGACATGCTTGCCTAGAAGACACTTCCGTTCTAAGCTAAAATGTGCTAAAAGCCAAAATTCATCCATTTTTTTCGCCATACAACATCCTGTACACTGCACATATCTTGTCTAGAGGAGAAAGGAGCACGGGTACTTGTGTAATGATCATCTTCTATGCAAGTTTGTAGAAACTAAATGACTATAATTAAACTGCATGTCAAAACCTCAATAAGATCTCACATGATACTCGCAACCAAAATAGCATCAATTTTAAAACCCCCCAGAAAACCCCCGAGAATGTGTCAAACCTTGATCTACTTGTTAGACCAAAGCTACCATTTCTCCTTTGTCTCTATATAAGTCAAGCGAACCCACTTGTAAAATCATGCCAAGAAGTACTTGTAAAATCATGTCAGTGATAAGAGTAATGTAGCGTTTGGCTACCGGGTTACCCTCTCCTTGGGGAGTTTACCCCCTTTAACCCACATCTCCCTCTCTCTGTGGGCCCCACTTTATTCCTTTTTAAAAAAATTAAATAAATCAATTTTATATCATCAATCCTATCAAAAAATAATATATTATACCATCATATCATATAAAAATTATAAACTACTCCACTTCTACTCACTTTTCCAAACTTCAATACAATCACATCACAATAACTACTCACTTTTTCAAACTTCAATACAATCATATCACCCCAAACCCACTTCTAACCCACCCCCAGTTTAATACTCTATCCAAACACCAAAATCCAAAAATGAGTTACCCTCTACCAGTTTAACCCGCCTTAACCCGCCAACCAAACGCACCCTTATGGATCAACAACAGGGCTGATGTCAATGGCAGACGGATTAGGTGTTCCCTAGCCAATAAAAGAAGAGAACCGTGCAAGATTTGCAGCTAAAGAATCAATAACTAATTGCATGTAAGTTATTTATGTAAGAGATTTTACATTTGTACATTCCTAATTTTTCTTATAACACATGCTCTTAAATATTTTTTTGCAATACACTTGTGCCAATATACTCTAAAAAGTTGAGTATTATCGTTTTGCTAGTGTAATATAGAGGCATACTTTTTATAACAAAAGGGTACTATAATTTTGTAAAAATCAATGGCATGAGCGTAATTGGAAAAAAGTGAAGGGCATAAGTGCAACTAGAAAAAACTCGGAAGGGCACAAGTGTAAAGATCCCTTGATGTAAACATAACCGCCCTATTTTATTGTCCCATCAAATGTGGGATGTGGCATGGAAGGAACCATTCCTCTACTCATAAATCTTGCTCATTCTATTTTGTTATAATCAAACACTTAATTTATGAATAGGGATTTTTACACTAAGACCATTATAAACATTGCCAATTACAACACAACCCGTGGTATTCTTCATATTTACTTCAGAACCCTTGTAAACTTGCTCTGTTCTACATGATATACCCCTAACATCAAGGTCCATCAGTCAAATCGTTACCCGTAAGGACCAAAAAAACAAGAGAAATTTAAAAAATATCTAAGAAATTGTTTTATTATTTTCAATCCCTCTCTCCTCTTCCCACTTCTTCCCGATGATCCAAAGAGTGAAGCATGATAAGGTTCTGAGCATGATGGAGTAAAATTGGATGGATGACGTAAATCCAACTACATTGGTGGATCTCGTGGGCATGGGACCGGACGAAAAAGCCGACAAGGCGATTGGATTGGGATAGCTAGACGCCGGAGGCGAAGGAGAGAGAGGAGGCATTGACACTGATGTAGGCATGGGTGAGAGTCGCGATGCGAGGAAGCAGAGGTTGATTAGGAGGGGGAGATGGGGAGCGGAGGTCTAGGGCTCAGGACAAGGTTGTCAGAGGGCTCTCGAATTGGTGCGCCAAAGGTACTCTCATATAGGAAATGCAAAGCTTTGTGAGCAAGACTGAGAAGCATATGGGGTACGGTGTCATAGATCTAGTTATAGTGGTCGAGGTTGTGTGTGTAGGAGCAAACGAAGAAGCCGACAAGACGGTCGATTGGGGTTGCTAGACATGAAAGGCCAATGAGAGGGGAGGGGGCGTCGACCTAGATGTCATGTCATATCAACTATAATGACACCAATGAGGATCTCGGGTGGGGGAGGAAGCAGAGGTTGCGGGAGAGGACATCCAAGGTTCAAAGGAGGATGTTGGATCAGAGAGAAGGGGGGAGAGGAGAAAGGGTTGAAAATAGTAAAACAGTTTCTTACATATTTTATTTAAATTCCCCTTTTGGATCCTTACAAGCAAACTTAATGCTTTGACCGAAGGACATTCATGACAGGTAAAACAAAGTAAATTTATAAGGGTTGTTGAGTAAATATGAAGAATACATGAGCTGTGAATTAATTGATAAAGATTATAAGGGTCGTGGTGTCAAAATCCCTAGTGAAAATTATACGAAATTCCAAGTTTTCGGCTAGATATGCTAACTTGTAAACCTTTTCCAAGAAACCAATGTATATATGATAATCAACATAAACTGATTCTATTAAACCTGCTTAAATTGTTCAATGGTTGAGCATGTGGATACCACCACCCTAAAAAACAGAACTCAAAACTTTTCAGCCATCATTCTCGCAAAAAAGTTTAACTGAAACTATCCTGTGAGAAAGTGCACCTTTTGAATGCTCCATAGCCATGACTTCCAACAACGAGCATGTCAGCATGGAACTTATCCACAGCCTCACATAACACATTTCTGGCATCTCCTTCCATTACTTGGACATCAAAATCATTCACCTGCAGATAAAAGAGATATCAATGGCCAAAAAATAACTGAAAAAATCAACCTGCTGTCTTTATGTCAGTGAAAAACAAAAGAAGTAATCAATCCTGCTTCATATTGTATTAAAATAAGTGCTGTGATAGCTGCAAGCATCTGACTATGGGAAGATATGTTTAACAGAAACTTCTACAAACATCACTTCATACAAAACTTAAGAAAAACACAATCACCCATGCAGTTTATCATGAATGCAAAAAATCATAGCTTCACATAATCCAATGTCTTCAATAAGCACGTTCATCATTAAACTGTTAAAGAACCAGCATAACTTATCAACAACTGGTCTTGAAGCATGTAAGATAAGCCGAAAAGTAGCGATCCCCGCATCTCCTCCCATGAAATGCCACAAATCAACTCGAGAAGTTCACGCTCATGACGGAAGATAGCAGATTTGGAATGTAAGGGAAGATATCAGATTTGGGAAGAATGGTGAGCA
Organism: Ottelia alismoides; assembly: GCA_037367405.1. Taxonomy (NCBI): domain Eukaryota; kingdom Viridiplantae; phylum Streptophyta; class Magnoliopsida; order Alismatales; family Hydrocharitaceae; genus Ottelia; species Ottelia alismoides. Next base: position 247,624 of record JAZKJV010000393.1, read on the forward strand.
GATAATCGTATTAAGACAGTCTAAGAAGGAAGACTATCAAGCAAGGAATGCTAGAGAATGTTTGATACCAAAAAACTCCTCATCTGTAGTACATCAGAGGCACCACAATAAAGATAATCTCGACGGGTTGAGGTGTGTAAGCCTCGTGGCAAGGTAAAATCACTTTGAGGATATAGCCTCAAACTACTGAATTGAGGTGTCGGCCACACTTAATCAAGGCGGTTTTGAGGCGGAAAGGAGATGTTTTTATACATAATCAAGTTCATATTTTAAGAAACTTGGACTATATAAATTTTTAACCGGAATAATAGCCTCTCAATATGATATGATCATAAAGAAATCATGGCGATTCTTCAACCGAGGAGATCTATTCCTATGGCTTATTTTTAAAAAAAGCTACCATAAATGGAAAGCAATACTTTAAATATGAACAATATGTATTTGTTTTTAGATGTATTCAAAGTTTCAAACCAAATAACTTACAAGTTCAATGCCATTCCTAGAATTTGTAATAAATGTTTTAAAAAATATAAGGCGGATTGAGGTAGCTTTCTATATATGAGACGGGGCGTAAGCCTCGAGGCAGTCAAGGCATAAACCTCATTATTAAAGAGGAAAGACGGAACTACCAGCTTATACTTATGTTAAGAAACATATATACTCTATTTCTCTTCAATGTCTTGAGAGTTTCATTTTTTTAAAGAAAAAAGGGCTTTCACCGTATAGGTGTATGCCCAAAAACTTCACCATATATCATCGAAAAGTTATTACATAACTACCACTCGTATTCGTACATCACTTTACATTTCCCATCCGTCGCTCATGACGTTGGCGGCTTGAGCCAACACACTTTCAACATAGAAACGATCCTGCCGGAAGACCACATCATTCATGGCCGCCCAAATGGCCTAAACCACGACCACAATTCTCGATGTTTCATTTTCGATACCACTCCATCTTGTCCCGATATAATCCTAGAAAGTAGACATTTCCGCTGCAATCACATTGCCATCAGAGCAGTTCCAAACTTCCGCTGAGTGCCTACAACGAAAGAAAAGATGATATGCATCCTCCACCCTTGCCATGCATCGAGGGCACCCCGAGTCAGCTCCCTACGCAAATCGTGCAAATCTAGCCTTCATCAACAGCTACCCCCTTCTCACAGGAAACCTTCACCCAAGTTGGAACCTTCTAGTTCCAACCCGCAGACACTTTATAATGACAAAACAAATAAAAAGGGAGTTTTTACACCATGAATCCTAAAAACTTTACAAATTACCTTATCTACCTTGTATTTTTTGTAATTATCACCTAAACCCTACAAACTTGCTAACTATTACAGTATGGATCTTGTGGTTAACTCCCATTTATTTGGCTGCTAAATGAACCAGATTTCATCATAAAATACCTATTAACCTTTTCGTTTATCAATTTACAAAAGTAAGCCTCCTTCCGCTTCTTCCCCCCTCCTCCTCCCCCTCCCCCTCTTCCTCTCTCAACTGCCCCCAATGTCACCCCGACCACTGCCACTTCTCCATTGACCCACCCGTCCCCAATGTGCCCCAACCGATGCCACTTCTCCCTTGCATCGCATCATCTTCACCTCCCATTGTATCCTTCTTTATATCAACCATGGTCTCATCTTGTATATCCGAACGCAAGCATATGCAATCAACCCATAATGATCATCCTCACATTATGCCAATTACACCTGTAGACACGTGTAGAGTCTGGAGAATACGTCAAACACAACATGAACGTCGCTGCAGAGACAAACACTCAGAGCACCGTGGCATGAAGAGTGACGCCACGGAGAATACGAGGATCAAGAACATACACTCAATGAGGCTAATGTAGTGGTAGAGACCGAGGTTCCCATTACGATAAACGAGCATGTTGAAGATGACATAGAGGAAGACAAGGGTGATGGTGACCTGGCCATGGATAATCATGAAGTGGAGCTTTTCGACAAGCAACTAGAAGAGGTCAAAGGCCATGAGGAAGAGAAAGAGGCAGAAGAGGTCGATGTCCTCATTTAGGTTTGTGTTGAGGTGAGGGGTTGAGGATAGACCGCATCTTCCACCAGATCTAGCGGGTGTTGATGTCGAGCTCCTCGAGGAGGGGAGGCTCGTTGTCGAAGGAAGCATATGTCGAGGAGGAGACAGCAAAGGCAAGGGACATAGAAGGAGGACGTAGGTGGGGCGAAGCCGACGTCGAAGGTCATGACGGGGAGCATGGGTGGAATGACAGAGGAGCAGTTGCAGGGACACGACAATGGTGGGGGATGGGTGTGGTGCCGCCGTCGGAGGGGAAAATAATCGATGTGATGTTGGCCGTTGGGTTTCTTCCATGGCCAAAGACAATGAAATGGGAGGAATGTGTCCAGTAATGGGGTTCCATATTTTGGCGGCTAAAAATGACCCATGACAATTTGGATAGAAGAGGTTGTGATTGAGATATATCCCCAACGCCTACTCCTCCTAGGCTCTCAACATACCCCAATCGCACCACCTCTCCTGTACTGCCTCGACAACCACCTCGAGGAGAATAACCCGGAGAAGAAGGGGGGAGGACGATATAGAACGAGATAGGTAGGTGGAAGATCCATTGTTGAATTTTCTTATGGTTAGATTAACTCAAGATTAACCCAATGTATTAACTCAAATAAAATTAAAATTGATGGTAGAGTTGTGGTGTAATACATAGCATATTTACGGCTTTAACGGAGCATGTTTGCGGGTTTATATGATAATTATGAAGAATACCAAGGTGAGAAAGGTAATTTCCAAAGTTTTTAGGATTTGTGATGTAAAATCCCATACAAAAATGCGTTGAATGTTAGGTTCTACTTTGATATAGTGCCCAAAAAATATAGAAAAGATGTGTAAAGACTATATATCAAGTCGTCCACAAGAATTACTATGATTATTTAAGAACTAAATGTAAAACAAAGATACTCTCTAGACTAAATAATTGATTGAATTGTAGCATAATCAGAGTTTGAATTAAAATTTAATCGGTGCGTTAAAATAAGATTTCTATTCCGTATGATGTGAAAACAGTCTTAAATTGGATAAGAACTATTTCATATTCTAGGAATGGCATTAAACTTGCAACTGCAAGTGATTTGGTTTGAATAAAAAATGGTGAAGCCTTCTCCCACTTTAAGTAGGATTGGCTGGAAGCTGGAGAGGAGCGGCGAGGCAGGTTTACGTTCAGTTTTGAGAAGAGTTGGTTGTTAAAAGCTGGTTTCAGGGAGTTGGTGGTCGCACATTGGAGAGAGTGTGATCCGGTGGGCTCGACGGTCTCGCGGTTGGAGGATAAGTTGAAGTTCCTAAGATTGGTGCTGATGCCGTATGGCAAGGAGGTTAGGGCCTGGCGCAGGGTAAGGCATGATGAAGCAGAAGCAGGGGTTTCGAGATTGGATGCCGACGATGATGAGCAAGGCTTGAATCAGGAAGAGTTCGCGGAAAGGCTGGCGTTGTTGGAGGAGATGTTGATGGAAGACAGAAAAGAAGAGGTTGAGTGGCGACAAAGGTCGAGGCAGAGGTGGTTAAGGGAGGGAGATGCAAACATGAGGTTCTTCCATTCGATGGCGTCCGTCGGAGGAGGAGAAGGAACTTCTTGCATTATATCGAGGTTGAGGGGGTCAGAGTGTCTGGGGAGAGGCAGATTGGGGGGGGGGGGCTTTGAGGAACCACTTCGTAAGGGCTCGCGCGGGGGGGGGGGGGGTGTTGAGTCGGCGAATGGCGGGCAGGTAGAGTTGTTGATAGCTCATTTCTCCGAGGAGAAGGTGAGGCAGGCCGTTTGGGGCTTGAATGCAGATGGGGCTTTGGGCCCTGACGGTTTTCCCATCCTGTTTTACCATGAGTTTTGGGATCTTCTGAAGACCGATGTTATGGACGTTCTGCGTGAATTCAAGGATGGAAATCGGGGATTTGAGAAGGTCAACCGGGTTTTGATCTTTCTTCTTTCGAAGAAGGACAACCCTTTGAGGGTGGGAGATTTTAGGCCGATTTCTATTTCAAACGCTATGTATCTAACTGTGACGAAGGTGCTAGCGAATAGACTCAAGAAGGTTATGGACTCGGTGGTGCTTCACGGGTAGTCCGCCTTCATTCCGGGTTAGATGGCAGATGAGATGGTGGCGGCGTCAGAGATTTCCCTTGAGTGGAGGAGGTCGAAGAAGAAGGGGGCGCTCTGGAAGATTGATTATGGCAAAGCCTACGATTGTGTCAGCTGGAAGTTCCCGTGGTCTTTGTTGTAGCGGAGGGGTTTCCCGGAGGTTTGGGTGCAGTGGATGAAGAGATGTGTCACTACTTGCTCTAGCTCGATTTTGGTCAACGGTAAGCCTGAAGACGGGTGGTTTTAGCCGCAACGGGGGGGGGGGGGGGGGGGGGGTTGTCAGGGGTGCCTGCCAGCTCTTCGTCCTGGTGACGGATTGTTTGGTGGTTTTGTTCAAGCGTGCAGTGGAGGCGGGGTGGTGCGAGGGCTTCTGCCTGGGGGGGGGGGGGACATTTCGGTTCCTTTGCTTCAATATGCGGATGACACGTTGATCTTTCTGGGGGGTTCGGAGGCGCATAACCGCAACAAAACGGTTGTGGTGGGTATCTTTGGGAGCCTTTCGGGATTGTAGATAAACGGGCAGAAATCTGTGGTGATTCCGTTGGGGTTGGACGACACGGAGCGTGACAGGGTTTCTCGATGGGCAGGTGCCCTTCAGGAGGACTCCCGATCTCCTATCTGGGATGTCGCTGGTGGATGGCAGAATGAAGAAGTCGGATTGGGAATGCGTATTACGTAGAATGGAGGAGAGGTTGGCTGGTTGGAAGGCCGTCACTCTGTCTAGGGGAGGGAAGCTGACTCTCCTCAAGAGCGTGCTCACCGCCATTCCGGTCTTTTTCTATTCTACCCGATTGATGGTGGTTGCGGTGAGAAGGAAGGTCGAGGCAATGATAAGGTCCTTCTTCTGGTCGGATGGGAGACATCATAGGGTTGGACTACAGTTGGTGGGCTGGGAGGATGTTACGAAATGTGTATCTGATGGTGGCCTTGGAGTCCGTGATGTTGAGCTCATGAACAAGGCTCTGTTGGCTAAGTGGGTGGTTCAAATTTGGGGATCTTCGACTTCGCTGGAGGCCAGGCTTTTGAGGTGCATTTACGACGTCACAAGGGCGTTGGTGGCTGAAGCCTGAGAGAAGGAGATTTGAGTCGCCGCTTTGGGTGGGGATCCGTGCTATTCTGCCGGATATTGTGCCTTCCTTGCGATCGAGAATGGGGAACGAGCAATTGTTTAGATTTTGGCTCGACGATTGGACGTGGGAGGGTGCCCTTGGCAGTGTTTCCCTCGACTGATGGCGTTGGCGGTTGACAGGAATGCGCTTCTGGCTGAGGTGGCGGACTCCGGTTCGTGGGCTCCATGGTTTGTATCGGATTTGTCAGATCAACGGATGGACGATTTCTTATGGATGATGGTTGTCACTCCCTCACCGGGGGATTTGTCCAATGAACTTGATCATTTCGAGTGGGAGGGAGAAAGATTCTCGGTTACGAAAGCTTACCTTATGATGAGAAAGTCACCTGTGGGGCACGACGAGGAGTTGTGCGCGGACATGAAAATTATTTGGGCCGCCAAGATCCCCAGTAGAGTGAAGATCTTCTTGTGGCGTTTCAGAAGAAACCGCCTATGTGACAAGGCAAGGAGGGGGAGATTGTTCGGCTTGGCAGATACGTGTTGTGACGGGTGTGAGGGGGTTGTGGAGGACGCGGACCACCTCTTCTTCGATTGTGGGTCTTCGGCGCAGGTCTGGAGATCGGCTAGGATCCTGTGGGTGCAGCCCAACGGTTTGTTTTTTTGGAGATCGACTCGCATAGTGGGCCTTGGTTCTACGGATGGTTGCTCAAAGCATTTCGCTGTGTTGCGGCTATCTGGACTGGGCGGAATGATCTCATATTCAAAAACCAGAGATTCTATTCGGAGAATATTGTCTCGCATTGTAACGCTCTGTACAATTTCTAGACCTCAACTTGATGTACTCATCTTTTTTTTAATGAAAGCATTGCCGTGGTGACTCCCGCCTCGGGAGATCTCCCCTTTTTATCTCAAAAAAATAAGGTTGGCTACATGGATTCTTGCTCAAATCTATGTTAAAAGATTCGAGTATTTTTTAGGGTTTTTATCAGTTGTGCCCTCCTTAGATATTGCAATATCAGTTATGCTCACTTTTTTGGAATATCAGTTGTGCCCCTAACTTCTTGAAGTTTTATCACTTGTGTCCTTTGGGTTAGTTGCCATCCATCTGTGTCCCAAACGGACATTAACTTTTGGACACAAGCATCATTACAAATAACATCTAGGGTATTTCCACCCCCCACCCCCCTCTTCAGGCCCACCCACCTCCAGCCGCCTTCCTCCTCCCCTCTTGGTCCATCCCCCTAGACGTTTTCCTTCACCTCCACCTCCCACCTCCAGTCCCTTCCTCTTCCAACCTCCTTCTGCCTCCGCCCCCTCTATCCCCTTCCTCCTCCAACTCCTACTTCCGCCCCTCCAGCCCTCTCCCCCACCCTTCCTCGAAAGCACATAACTTAGTACCGACAACCCCACGTGAAATGCCCCCTTGGACCACAGCCCGATCAATGATTGGTACTCTGTTGAACAACATCCTACACCAGTAGCACAAGAACACCAACAACCCATGTTCTACAAAATGAGGATCGAAAGCAGTAGGATGGGATTGACTCTTGGCAAAGTTTTTAGCAGTCATATGGAAAGTGTGGCTTATGATTATGTTGAAGATGGTGCTCATAGGTGGTCAGATGGTCGTGATTAGGACCTGTGTGGAGGAAGTTGTTTGATGGTTGGGTCTGGGGCAACTATTGTTCTTCATGTTAAGCAAGGAGTTCTGCAAATCGGGTTCCACGTAATGTAGAACTAAGGAGATGTTCTTTGCGCAAAGGATGGTAGCTGATGATAGCTACTATAGTTCTGCATGCACATGAATGGTTGATGTCGCTCGAGGACACATAGGCTCCAGGCATGCAAGGAAATATCGACGATATATCAACGATATATCGTATATCGACGATATATCGCCGATATATCGATATCGACATGGGACTGATATGGGCATCTATATGGCGATATATCACGATTTCCAGGCATTTTCTTCACAAAAGGCTCGTCGATATGGGCGACATTTCGGCGATATATCGTCGATATATTGTCGAAATATCGTCGATATATCGTCGAAATATCGTATCGATACGATATCAAAACGATATCGATATCGATACGACCTTCCATAGCTCCAAGTTATGCTGATGCAAGTGGTTGCTAGTCAAAATTGTTCTTGCATGAAGTAGGCAGAGGCAGTGATTCGTGAGGGTTAAGGATATCGGATAATCGGATGCTCTCTTACGATGGTTGTATTGAAGATTGGTATTATTAAGTTGTGCGAAAGGGAATAGTTTTTATGCAACTACAAGTTGTTGTGCAACTACATGTGGTTGATGTTGTCGTATTGTGCGTTGTCGTTTTAAGATGGAATTGAACCTTGCTCGAGACTCTAAGAGACAATGGTTGAGGATGGTGGAACTGGATGAAGGTCTGGTCTTTGTAGGTGGTTGTCTATTCTTAATAACATGAAGGAGGAGGAAGACGAGGTTGTGGGGTTGGAGGAGGAAGGAGAGTTGATATTTTATGCCCCTCCTAACTAGAACATGGTTTGAAAAAATTATGGTTAAGTTCAACTCATTGACGACGGAACCAATAGAAGGGAACAAGTGACGACAAGAAGCCAGGGGCACCGGGAAGAAATCAGGGGCACAATTGATATTTCAAAAAAGGGAGGGTCATAATTGATATCACAATATATAAGAAGGGCACAACGGATAAAAACCCTATTTTTATTCTGGTTTTCGACTACCTAACGCAATTCTCTACAAGGAAGGATTTGAACCTTGGTCTTTTGGGTGGTAAGCACACTGCACTACTAGTCTACCACTGGACCACTGAAGTGATTTGGTTTTAATATATCAAAATATTTGTTTATTATGTTCATAAAAAAGCCATATTGACCATTTCTAATAACTTCTTAAAAAGGAGTTCATCCTGAAAAATAGAATCCTAGAGTAACAAAATTGCATGATTAGTTTGAGTACTACATATTGAACGACAATTACTCCATTTATAATGCCTATATAGTTTAAGTTTTATAAAATATGACTTTAGTATGTGAAAAGACATACAATCTCATTTAAATAAGTCTTTCCCTTCAAATATACGTGGGGTGGAACTCAATTTTGCCTCACACCTCAGAACTGCTTTGAACACCTAAAGCTTATGGCTCTGTTTTGCCTCACTTCCTTGAAAATACCAAGATCAACTAAGGCTTACGCCTTATTTCAACAAATTGAGGTTATAGTCTTGTGGTTATTTTGCCTCAGAAACACCTTGAGACCTATGCCTCACCGCATCGAGTCTAGTTTTTTGAAACCATGATCACTGGTAATACAAAAAATACCATCCTTTCTATGCATTTCTTAACTGGAGTTAAAACTAAGACTAGCAGCACCCTTGTAATATTTCTTCTTAAAAAAATAGAATATATTTTGCTCAGCTTGATATATTGTATTCATGCACCTTTTTATGTCTTATACATCATTTTGAGAATAACTAGCATCCAACTTGTTTTTTTGTTTTATTGATGTAAAATATGAAACTCCCACTTCAATTTTCTTTTAATTTAGGAATTATGAAGATATTCATGAGAAATGAACTTCAACCCTCTATAAACTGAAGACATCTAAAATAAGATCTTTATACCCATGTATCAACAAAAGTATAATTCGTTGACTTTGTCTTTCCTTTATAAAACCGCCTTTCCTTTATAAAACCGAGGCTTGAACATTGACTACCTTGAGGCTTGCACCCCACCTTATGTATGGGATACTGTCTCGATCCGCCTTACCTTTTTTACCATGAGAAGAAAACAATGTGTGCCTATATTTTATTTTACATAGACATTGATGTCCCTTTTATATGAAGGTTAAATTTTGTGAGAATATGATTGGAAGGGTAAGTAAAGGGAAGGCGAGATGACCAAGGGCATTGTCCATAGAAGGAAGAGGCATGTAAGTGTGTGGACCCGAATAAGGACTAAGTGGAGGTTGGCAGGTTAGTTTCACTTGCTTAGGACGAGAACACTAAGCCAAAATAGCTTAGATACATCACGATAAATGTCGAAAAGGATCAACGACATGTAATATGAACGAAGACACTATTTATTTCTTGCAATGTCTGCTTTTTTGTCCTAAATAAAAGAAAAGAGAATCCCCCTTAATTATAGATTTTTCATCGGTTATGTTGTTTAATATTCAAAAGGAGGGGTCACAAAGAAGTCATACACTATTTATCAGGAAGTATCGTTGGATCGCTCGTTCAATGCCAAATGTCCTTCATTAGATAATGAAACCATTCCATTACTACTACCAACCCATATACGATGTCTCTGAGATATACACTTTATATCAGAAAGGTAGGAAGCCAAAATGAGTTGGAAACACAAAATTTTACTTTAAGTCAGAAGTTGGATTTTTCGAGTTCATTTATTTATCAAGTTAGCCGGCCCTACATAATTGTGGGAAAAGGCTTTGTTGTTATTATTGTTGTCGATTTATTTATCAAGTGCCAAGCTCATTTTTTAGTCTAGGTTATGCACACTTTCGGGGAGGACACTTCCACTTTAACAGTCTGCAATCTCTAAAATAAGAAAACTCTTGAATCAGGTCTGGTCCATCGAAGATGCACACGCAGGTGTAAGGATGAGTCGGTAGTTCTTGCGGATGCGAGATATGATTGTCTCCTTTTCTCCACTTGGATGGTGATCAAGGATGATCAATGTCATCTTCTCGATGTATATACTTCCTCCACAAAGTCTCCTTCTCGAGCATGGCACATGAAGAAGACAAGCTTCTCTTAATTGGGGACACTAATTGAAAGGATAAGGCACTGAAGGGGACAACCAGACACTTCCCCTGCAACTGATGGTATAACTTGCCTCTAAGCTCTCTTTTTTTCCCTTCCCCAATGTTTGAGTGTTTATCCTAACGTATGCTAGTTGGGAGAGAGATGGCGAGATGTAGGACTGAAGTAAATCCATGTTGGGAAGGGAAGTGAATAGTGTAGGGACATGCAAGAGCTTCCTTCAATCTTGTATGGTCAAGGAAGCGCTCGATATCCTACCCTTCTTGGAGGATATCCTACCCTTCTTGGAGGCAAGCAATGTGTTGGAAGGTTTCTTCGTAACTCCTTGATGGGATTTCTATCTCTCCAACTGTCATCGATGGTGCTTTTATTGCAAAGGTCGAAATAGAAGGAACGATCAACATTCAACTGTATAGAATTGTTCACTGTCATATATACATGATGACATGTGGTCAATCGACAATGCCCAAAGATGGATCTCAGATGTGATGCAGAGGAAGCAGTAATTGTGGACAAACTCGGACTGTTACAAAGACTACAATTTTGAGAGGCCTTGGAATCGAAGATTCAACTTTATAGAAGGTTCTGCAAGGTAACTTCCTCGAACCTTTTCACCAATGATGTGTAAGCGGTGAGACGGTGGCTATTGGTGGCGAGAAGTGAAAGGATGCTGTTGGAGAAAAATAAGAGCCTTATTATTTCTGAGAACCCTAGACTCTCTTATATAGTAGAGAGGCCTATGGGTAAATTACATAAAGTAGAAAAAAGAAAATACAAATATCTTCACACTCCCCCTCAAGCTGGAGCATAGATATCGATCATGCTCAGCTTGGATGAACACTTCTGAAATGATCCTCTGGATAGTGGCTTGGTGAAGATGTCTGTGGTTTTCTCTCCAGAGCTGACATGGGAAGTAGAAATCAGGCCCTTCTGAATCATGTCTCTGGTGTAGTGACAATCTACCTCAATATGTTTTGTTCTCTCATGGAACGCAGGATTGTTAGCAATGAATAGAGTAGCCTGGTTATCACAGTATAACTCCATGGGTAGAGGAACCTCTACATGTAGATCACATAGCACTGCTTGGACCTACATCATTTCTGTACTTGCTTGAGCCATAACCCTGTATTCGGAGTCGGCACTTGATCTTGCTACAAAGGTTTGTTTCTTGCTTTTCCAAGAAACGAGAGAAGTGCCAACAAATATTGCAAATCCCGAAGTCGATTTCCTATCCTTAGGACAACCTGCATAATCTGCGTCAGCATATGCGGATACAGAGAGTGTTTCTCCTTTCTTGAATAGTAATCCTGAGCCTGGAGATGATTTTAGATATCTCAATATCATATATATTGCATCCATATGTACCTGTCTAGGTTGCTTCATGAATTGACTCACTCGATTCACTGCAAATGCAATATCCGATTTGGTAATTGTAACATAAATGAGTTTTCCGACCATCTCTTTGTATCTTCTCTTATCGACTTCATCTGTATAATCATCATATAGCTTCATGCTAGGATCCATAGGAGTCGTGGAAGATCGACATCGAATCATGCCTGTCTCTGCAAGCATATCTGTAACATACTTTCTTTGGGTCATCACAAGACCCTGTGCATTTCTAACAAATTCCAACCCCAAGAAATACCTTAGGGTGCCCAGATCCTTAGTCACAAATTGACTGCCAGAAATTCTTTCGCCATCTTGATTCCCTGCTCATCATCTCCTGTAACAACAATATCATCAACATACACCATGATAGCAACAGTACCTCTAGACGTCTTCTGCATAAATAAGGAATGGTCTGCATTTGACCTCTTGAATCCATGTTGTTCAATAAGATCTGAAAGCTTTTGGAACCACGCTCTTGGACTCTGTTTAAGGCCATAATTGCCTTATGGAGTCTACAAACCTGTTGACACTCCCCCTCAGCAGCAAACCCCGAAGGCTGCTGCATATAGACCTCCTCTTGTAGATCTCCATATAAAACTGCATTTTTCACGTCAAGCTGGAATAACGGCCAATCATTTGCTACAACAACTGAAAGAAGGACACGTAAAGTCGAATGTCGAGCAATTGGAGAAAACGTGTTCAAGTAATCAACTCCATAGGTCTAAGTGAAACCACGTGCCAGAGCCTTGCCTTGTACCGATCAAGGCTTCCATTTACATGGTATTTTACAGTAAACACCCACTTGCAGTTAACAATAGACGCTCCGGGAGGAGGAGAAACAAGTGTCCAAGTTCCACGGGACTGCAACGCGGCCATTTCTTCTTCCATAACAAGACACCATTTGCTATCTTGTAGTGCCTCCTGGTAATTGCGTGGAACTTCTACTGCAGATAGAGCTACTGCAAATCTCTGAAAATCTCCTGTAAGATGATGAAAAGAGACCTGTGAAGCAAGTGGATAGGAAGCACAAGTACGCCTCTGCTTCCTAATAGCGATAGGCATGTCCAAATCTCCATGATCATCTTCATGTTGTGTTCCCTGTATCAATACATCCTCAGACTCATCGTTGGAAATCAAGTTATCAGAACCAACCCGAGGGTTGCTGGATGACGGACCATGACCTTGAGCAGAGGAGGACCGACGAGTATAGTACTTTGGTAATGGGGGGACAATGGTTATTGGAGGTGGTAACGGTGGAGGTGAAGGTATGACAGGAGGTGGTGGTGGAGATGGCATCGAAGGTAACTGACTCAGAGGAGGAGGTGGCATGAAGACCTCAGTATCAGAATGGGAAGTTGTCATTCTGTCACCTGTAGGAGAGAAAAACATCACAGATTCAAAGAATGTGACATCGGCACTAACAAAATATTTTCAACGCAGCAGATCAAAGCAACGATATCCCTTATGTGTCCTGGAGTATCCTACAAACACACATTTGATAGCCCTGGGAGAGAGCTTATCAAGACCTGGCACCAACTGATGGACAAAACCAACACAACCAAAGACACGGGGTGTAAGAGAGAACAACTCCTTCTCAGGAAAGGCTATAGAGAGAGGAGTTTTCTCACCCAAGACAGATGAGGGCATGCGATTTACCAAGCAGCAAGCTGTGAGAACCGCATCACCCCAAAACGAGTGTGGAGCATAACTTTGAATAAGTAGGGTTCTAGTGATATCCAATAGATGGCGATGTTTCCGCTCTGCAACACCATTTTGTTGTGAAGTTTAAGCACATGAAGTTTGATGAATTATACCACGCGATGAAAAGAACAAGGACAGGGCTCTAGTACAAAACTCCAATGCATTGTCAGAACGCACAATTTTCACAAAAGAAGAGAAAATATTTTGAGCTTTATTGATAAACATTTAAATCACATCTCCTGCTTCAGATTTATTCTTCAATAAAAACACCCAAGACAAACGAGAAAAATCATCTACTGCAACCAGATAGAATCTACGTCCTTGGTGGTCAGGAACACGACTTGGACCCCAAATACCAATATGGACTAACTCGAACAAGGAGCTACTGCTCTGACTCTGACAACTCGGGAAAGTAGACCGATGATGCTTTCCCAACTGACACGCTTCACATTGGAAGGACGACTTCGGAGAAATCTGGGGCAAAACACGACACATCTTCTGAAGAAGGAGGTGACCAACACGGAGATGCCAGGTATATGGAGAGTCTGATCCTGTAGAATGGAGAGATGCACCGACATAGGGAGTATGGACCAGACGATAGAGACCATTCTTCTCACGGCCACAGCCAATCACCTTGCCCGAGGGTATGTCCTAAAAAAAGAGATGATGAGTCAAAAATAGCTCGACAGTTCAAATCCTTTGTAATCTGGCTAATGGACAGTAAATTCATAGAGAAATCGGAAACATATAACACATTCTGCAATCTCATGGAAGGTGTCAAGTTAATCTCCCCCTATCCTATGATCAGGGAATGTGTCCCATTGGCTTTCACCACAGTTCGTCCTGAAGAGACCGGTCTATATGAAGTGAGCTGCTCTTTGTCCCCACAGAGATGATGTGTTGCTCCATAATCCATAATCCAGTTTGTAATCATAGATCCATCACAAGAGGTGAGAGCATAAGAACTACCTGAGGTACTGGCTGTGGCAGGTGAACTGGCAGAGGCAGAGATGGCCACATCTGACTGACCTCCAGGAGTTGTATCAGGAGGCATGATATTCCTCAGTTTGGCAACAAGATCATCGAATCGTTGGTCCATCAATGAAGGTGCAGGGGACTCAACTTGTTCTGCTACCCGAGCCGATGCAGGAAAGCCGTGCTTAGAGTAGCAAGTATCCTCGGAGTGACCATGGTGACGACAATAACTGCATGGTTGACGAATCCGACCCCCACGACTCCAGGGGCCACGGCCATGAAAGGTAGAGGAGCCACCTCTACCCCTGGAGGCTGCCATTGCTGAAGGTGTCTGGCTGGCAGTCGAGCTTGGGACAGTAATTCGACTCAGTCGGCGAAAAGCTTCCTCCATATGAGGAATAGTAGCGTCAGCAAGAATCTGAGATCGGGCAACATCGTACTCTGGATCAAGGGCAGACAGGAATACACCTACCATGGTAGCATTCCTATACGCCTTCTGCTGCTCAGGAGTGTCCGTCAACGGCATGAAGCTATGGAGCTTCTCAAACATCCCCCGTAGGGATGTGTGAGTGAAGGGGGCACCCATTCTGCTTGACTGTAAAAATATCATGTTGCAGCTGAAGTATCTTGGTCTTATTCCGTGCCTGCGAATATGTCGTCGCTAGAATATCCCACATAGCCTTAGCCGTGAGCTGATGTAGTACATCGTTGGCGATCTCTATCGTCAACGTCCCAGATAGCCAGACTTTGGCATACGCATCATCCGCCTCCCACGAGGCATTCACCCCAGTCTTCTCCACCATCTCCTCTTCGGTAAGAATATGCTTCTTACCATTTGACTTCATCAGGCTCATGAACTGCATAGCCCAGAGCTCATAATTTGTCCCGTCCATTTTTACAATAGGCGTTGGACCTCTGAATGCGCCAGTGGCGGGTACATCAACCTTGTTCTCAGACATATTGTCGAAAGAAGACTGCTACATGTGCAAGAAATCAAAGTTTGTGTGTCTACACAGACATATATGGGTTTGGGTGCACGTGTAGACTCATGCACACCAACCCATCAACCAACTGACGAAGCTGAGGCGGCGCGCGAGCGCGAGACAACACGCGAGGCGCGCGATGCGCATGAGGTGCGCGGGCTTTGCTGGGGAGAAACGCAAGGCCACAGCGCCGGAGAGGAGGCGGCGGCGCGCAAGGAGAGGGTTGGAGGTAGGATTAAGGTTTTTCGAGAATCGAGAGCTCCGGTTTAGGACCACCGCTTTGATACCATTTTGGAGAAAAATAAGAGACTTATTATTTCTGAGAACCCTAGGCTATCTTATATAGTAGAGAGGCCTATGGGTAAATTACATAAAGTGGAAAACAAAAAATACAAATATCTTCACAGATGCCAAAGGAGTTCACGCTACGTAAGGGTGATGTAGATTTCATGGTGGTGATTCAGGTGGTGGCACCACATATTAGTCTGATTGGGGCAGACAGACTCAAGGATAACTTGCAGCATTTGATAGCTTTGCGAGAAGATACAGTAGCGACTGCCTCGAGACAGTGCTGCTAAACAATTAACAAGAGGGACAATGAGGTTAACTCGTTTCCTAGTAAGGTTATGTAGATTTGGGGAATGAGTGGCTTGGCTACGCAATTTTTGGAGAAGGGCCCTCTTTATTTGGTGCAAGTCCTACAATGGTGGGGTTGAACGGTGGCGAGAGGCATGTTGAAATGTTCCTGAGGGGAGTTGATAGAGGGGACATTTAAGAGGATCCGTAGATTCTTGTAGGATACAAGGAGATCGAGTTATCTGATCTGATAGGTTGCCCAAGGATATGTCTGGTGATTCCATATGCTTGTGACACCAAATTCCATGTTTGAGACTTTGCTTACAACGTTGATGTTCTTGATTGAATCGAACAAATGGAGTGGGTTGTATCCAAGGCCTTAAATGTCGGATTTCGGTTTCATTTCAATAAGCATGGAAAGAGAAATTTGATAGAATTTCAGTGGAATTTCGGTGAAATGGTCGGAAATTACGGAAATTATTTGAAAACTCATTGTTTTCTAAAATTAAGATTTTTAATATTCTTAAACTCTATAAATGAGATAAAAAGACACTGTTTTTTTGCTAATAGTAAGATATTAACAAGATATGCTTACTTTAAATTGCCATCCAATCATACCAACAGTAAAAAAGTAGTATGTTGCTAAGAACCAGAACCAGAGTTTGAACCAAAATTAGAAGCCAATAGTTTCACCTCTTAAACATGAAGAGAATGGTGACATGTGC
Organism: Ottelia alismoides; assembly: GCA_037367405.1. NCBI lineage: Eukaryota > Viridiplantae > Streptophyta > Magnoliopsida > Alismatales > Hydrocharitaceae > Ottelia > Ottelia alismoides. Next base: position 263,958 of record JAZKJV010000393.1, read on the forward strand.
AATAATGAAAAAAACGTAGGCCAACAAAGAGTCTAGCAAAATGATATCTTATGCAAGAAAATGAAGATCGAAATGATAGCTTAGAACTTGTATCTAACCAAAATACTTTCAACTTAGAAAAATATTTAATTTCAAAAATAAAATAAGACACATATACACATACAAACACAAATCTTTCTAAGATTTCTGTGTAATAGATGCATTGTATAGCTTGTGATGGAAAATATATGTTATATAAGATACAGATAAATCAATTAACACCAAGAAACTATGTAGCATTCATAGGCACAATCCATGTCGAACCTGATAATAGGCAAATACTTACAGTCACAAAACATGGAAGGCCGCTAACAACCTAGCACTCACGCAGTTGCACATACTTATTGTAGGAGAGAAAATCCGTAAGAAAGCAAAGCTTTAAATTTTGGATATGTTTTGCCAAGTACGGAAAGAGAAATTTCAGATAATTTTGGTGAAATCATCGAAAATCTTAGAAATGACTAAAACTTGACTTTTTTTCAAAAATAAGATCTTTAACATTCTTAAGTCAATAAAAAAATAGAAATACACACTCATTTGTAAAATAAATCTGCAAATACAAGTTTTGAAGAAGTATTATCGTCATAATCATCACACATGTTGGTATGTAGAGCAATGTGTTGCCTAGAGTCAGAATTGTAAATAATCACCTCGTCAGCAAAAGAGAGGTGACATATAATAACTACTAATCAAAACATACATATCAAAATAAAAAAATAATAAAAAATATAAAGCTCTTCAGTTAAAACTTGAATTTAACTCTTAATTCTTGTGCCTAACTGTTTTGGTTTGGGTGTAGATCTAAAATTTAGAAATTAATTAAAGCAACTTCTTCAAACAATGTAAAGCACTCAAACAACTCAATACATCGACGAATAAATAAGTAAAAAATCATTACTATATGCAAATTTCGATGAAAGTAAAGGGTATACTGCCTTATTTTTGTTGTTTAGCTGAAACAACATACAATTTCGATGAAATTTCGTTGGCATATCGTTGATATTTCATTGAAATCTTGGAAACGGAAATAAGGTAGCATTTCGATTTCGGTGACCTAGAGAAATGGAAATTTCAGAGAAATTCAGTGGAATTCCGTTCAAAATTGAGGCTATGGTTATATCCCTTTACAGGCGTGTAGGCAACCACCTAGAGTGACGGGCCCTTTTCGATGCTAGAAGGGCAACCAAGTCGAAGGCCCTCATACACGGGGCTTGTGGTAGGGTCCGCCCCAGACATGTTATCAAACCAAAGATGTAACCCCTTTAGTAAAGGCCCTCTTTCTTCTCCGGAAGCTACATGTTAGCTGTAGCAAGGACCCTTGCCCACTAATGCAATATTCGACCCGGATATTCTTATTCTATGGGAGATCGAATATTTAGTTAATATTCGATCTAATCTGAATATTCTCGAATATTCGGCCCAAATATTTGGGTATTCGACTAAATATTCGGACGACCATTGCAACAAACTGTTACTTATTTTTTTTAATTTCTATTTATCCCAATATCACCACAAATATTAAAGCTCCATATATGTAACTTGTTAATGGGTGCTTTTATCTAGGACTCTTATTCATTAATGACCATATATGTATAAATTTATAAGAATATATATATATATTAGGCATAATGTTCATATTTAATATAATTAAAAAATACGTAGCTGAATAATTCCAAATATTCTTCCTAATATCGAATGTTCTTTATTAAGCGATCCCTCAGATTGAATATCAAATATCGACTTCTGCAACACCTCCCTTGCTCCGCTCCTTTACTAATGAGTTACATGGAGGACACATCTATGTGTAGAGCCTTCGGGCTAGTGAGGGGAGTGGGTTGGTGATGACCGAGGCAGATGTTGGAAATGGATAGGGGGCATGAGCACGAGGTCGAATTTTTCGATGAGAAGTTCAACAAAGATGGGGATGAGTGGTGAAAAAATTATTTGTTAAGGGAGTTGTAGAAGGTGGTGTGATGGCATGGGATGGGTGGACGAGATTAGGTCGGGAGCGGGCGATGAGTGGAGGGGAAATGGGCTAGTATCGACTATCATATGCAGTATGTGGCCAACAATAGCTATGTGAAGTTGCAGTGAAGCAGAGGGATTAGGTTTGTGATCGATAGAAGATCATTCTTTTCATAGGACAAGGCATGGGATTAGCAAAGCAGGTCACTGCAATGGGTGATCTGGTCGTGGGAGAGGTGCAATCCTATATGTTGGCAGGGGTATCCGAAACGAAAGCTGCAAAAGGTTTGCCCTAAGAAGCTTGTGGCGGTGAGGAGGTGGCAAAGTTTAGGAGGGTCATGGTAATTGGAACTGTGCAAGCATCTAGTGAATTTAAGGCCACCATGAAGAGAAAAACTTAGCTATTGTTGATGTGGATATCCTGAAATTTGTTGGCTTGAGGAAGGAGGCGAGGAAGTCTTTAGGACTTACATTATAAAGTGGCACCGGATGTGATCGTTTTACAAGAAGCTCACCCACATGGGTGTGGTACCCCAATTTGAATGCTGATCGGGGGATCTGGTACAGGTAGTTATGCGACAAATAGGCAATGGGGAGGTTAAGATGGTATCTTCTCGGTTGGGAAGAGGGTGTATTTGACTTGGTCAAAAGTTGAGGACAGTTGGAGGATGCATGCTTGGTTGAGGCAAAGGGTAGACGGCTTGAGCAGTTAAGTGGTGGGGATGTATGGCTCGATTGATAACGTAAAGCACAGGGGGCTCTGGGAGGAACCTAGAAGAGGTTGAAAGCTCCTCGTGTTTGTTTGGAGGTGATTCAATGTAAGCTTGAATTTAGATGAATGTTAAAGGGCCAATCTAATGAGTATACAATAATGATCAACTTCGGGGACATGAGGATTTACTCGTCCAAGTAAAGGATTGACATGTTCTTGTTGTCCATGGAATTTGAAGAGGTGATCGTGATGTTGTCGACTATAATGAGATCCAACCACTTCATAAATCATATGCCTTTAATATGATCACCAAATGAGGGGTTTAACATGAGTTCACCTTAAAACACCTCTTCATGTAAGATATTCATACCCTCAGGAAGCCTACCACCTAAAAGACCAGGGTTCAAATCCCCCCTTATGGGGGTTGCATTAGGTAGTCGACAACTAGTGTAAAAATAGTCGAATCTTTTGACATGGATTTGAAAAAGAATCCATGTAGCAAACCCTACTTATAGTAGGAGAAGGTTTCGCCATTTGTATACCCTTCTTCCTCTTTATCGCCCACATAATGGACTAATCTAGCATGTCATCAGCTTTGGCAAAGTACATCTTCCACATGAAGTCCACCATATCCATCTCCCAATTGGCAATCACCACACTATTGACATTATTCACCAATGCCCTGACGGACAAAATTAAATTGAACTGTGTTAACCAGATAATCTAAAACCCTCAACATCCACATGGTGAGGGCCTTTGCAACAACCAAGTAGACAGCTTGGATGATGTGATCGGTATGTGAGCCAATAAAATTGATCATATGCTATTCGAACAAAACAAGGTTCGGATCTCTCGATTTATTAAGATGCCTCGGCTACCTAAACCATTGCACTTCCACTTGATACATTGTAACGAGAAAGGGCCGGTGAATCACACTTCAACGCGAGAAAACATACAAATGCAACCTCTCAAAATTTTAAGTTTTCTTCCCTAAACTCCAAGATCATATACATCATATCTTGTCGAAGTTAGGAAAGTCATAGGGGTTTGACAAAATCTCTTGCTTTAGGAAAGCCATCGTAAGCTAAAAATTCATCCTAACTATAAACCTGATTAAGCCTCTCATTGGTTGTTGGTAGTTGCACCTTCGAAAGCCCGGTACCATATCCGTCACAGCACAATTAAGCCCTACTTGACCTTCTCACAGTGAATTCCCAATAATGGCTTGCCTTAGTCAGCTTAACCTTGTTTTGGCACATCGCCTACACACCCTTAATTTATAGCCTCTTGATTGGATTCCTTCCCCATGCTTGGACATTACCGAATGCAAGCTAAAAATGTTCGTTTACTAAACTTCTTTCAAATGCTCATCCTTCACCGCCTCAAAATGGCCCTCCTTCCTACCTTCAGCATCAATAATGACTTGTAATCCTTCAACGTGTCCAATAGCTCAATGGCTTGCAAACCTTCCAACCTCACCCCCTTCCTCAATCCTTTTAGTGTCTTCCATGACTAAATGAGGAGAGACCTCAGAGATCTAGGCAACCGAAAGGTAGTTGGTTGCAATCTGGGAGGGACGTAAGACATGGTTATCCTCGAATGTCAATGCTCTTTGTCTTGATTGCAGATGTGCTAGAATCGAACAAAATGCAAGCATGTAAGACAAACCTTTGTATTGGGATCTTTAGCAACACATGGACTCATAGCAAATACACCAATTACAATATGTTGACGATATATGGATAGAGTGCAAGGCATGTTGAGTGAAAATTCTAGTAGCAATCTTCAACGAGGGCTCGAGCTCATGCATGAAGATAAACTTTAGAAGGCAGAACTCATGGTTTCAACATGAGCGACAAAGAGGTTGAGAGGCCTAGTCATATAGGAGAGCCCTAGATACCATACAAGTCTAGTTGCCTATAACTTATACCTTGGTCTATTATATGTGAGCTCCTCCCGCAAGTCGACGAACTAGAGCCTTGCAGTGAAAACGTTAAAATGAGGTTATGGGGATGAGGGGCAATTTTGTCGCTTTTCTAAATATTTGTTTTTCAGTTGTCAACAAATGTGGAGAATTATATTGACGATGATGCATATTTTGCCTACAATGGCGCAATATCTCGCATGATAGTTGGATAGGGGGAACTTCATGTTTTGCTGGAGGAGGAGCCGAGGGAAGGGGGGAGAGGGGGTTGATAAGTTCTCGAGAGTGTTATTAAGTTCACCGGAAGTAAGAAAGGTAGTGGTTGGCACACTAATGATACAAGGCCTATCTCCCCCTTTTATGTCACAAACAAGAGGTTTACATAGTCCTTTTCGATTGTCACTAGGTTTACAGCATGTTGTACCAATAGTAAAAAGGACAAACACATGAGATCGGGCATGTGAAGATTCCTCCATGACTCGAGTCTAGGAGAAAGCATGAACACATGGCAAATCAAAATATTACTTTGGACTTCCTATTGTTATGGTAAGCAAAGGTGTCATTAAAGGTGCGGCTACATGTGCGGCTGATAAGATGAAAGAGGTCAGTTACTATGTTATTTAGAGGCAAGTGGGGGATCAATGTATGAGACTCAAAATCCTTTTAGAGGAGATTCAATCTAACAAGGTTGGTGAGGATGACCTCTGATCACACATAAATACAAGGTTTTTAAAATGTGACAGGCAGAATGAGGCGACGTCCTTGGAATCAGCAAGGACGTAACCTCAAGGTGCTCAAGTGTAATCCTTAATTTATCCCAAAAATATGTAATATAAAACAAAGATATTGTATAATTTTAAGAAACATACAATATAAACCTCCATATATTTAAAGTAATCAAAAGATTTTTAGTGTAATTATTTAATGCCAAAGATGAACAAAGTACCGTAGATTTGACGACATTTGGTTGTATGAAGTCACTGTTTCACATGAATAAATATTATATGTTTTTTTGAGGAAAAAAGATAGTACAACATCGAGAAGATGCATGTCCTGTAACTTTGATATATTCACAGTAACATAAAAGGAATTACAAAGACAAAAAAAGGAATTACAAAGATCAAAAAATCTTTAAGCCATGTTCAATCACATTTTCCATATACATTCGTTCCCCTCAAAAGACGAACCCATTCCGTGCAAGATATATAGACCACAAGATAGTCACCATCTATACTTTGGTCGGAGAACTACCACATCCAAGAGAGTTGGGGGACACCCAGAGCTCATTCTTCCCCCGTCGATATCCTTTCCACCGTGGTCGTAGCCCACACCTCCTTAGCAATAGGGTATCCCAAGAATAGGTGTGCATCGCTTCCTTCTTCTACTGAATAATGCTCACAAGAGCCATCACATACACCCATGAAAGAATGGAGCTCGTCTATCATCAATCATAAGACGATTCCTCCTCAACAACCAAACAAAAATCATGACGTGTAATTGCACCTCAAACTCAACAAGTTGCTAAACCGATTTGCAAGGTTGCAAAAAGCGGTATGCGGTATTCAGTCGGTAGGGTCATTGATTACTGAGTAAACGGTATGCGGGAGTTTAAACGGAAATTAAACAGGTTATGCGGTTTTGCATTTTTAATTAATAAGAAAATATTACATATATATAATTAACAAAAAAGTATAAATAAATAAGAAATATAATCATATATTCACAATATAGATCAAATATTGTCAAACTCAAGGAATGTTTCATCCAAATTTCAAAATAGATAACTTAAACAACAAGAGTTCGTAGTCAAATGTCGAAATAGACAATATAAAAGTCATGGATAATGGTGATCCTTTGAAGAAAATAGATCAATGTGTTTGAAAGGTCGTTTAAGACCGTTTAAAAGGCCGTTTAAGGCCGTTTAAGACCGTTTAAGCGGCCTGGCCGTTTATGGGCCGTTTTTCATTAAACGACGCGGTCGGGCACCGCATGCGTTTAAACGACCGTTTAGACCGTTTTTTGCATCCTTGTCGATTTAATACCAACATCTAATCTAAAACCTCCAAATAGTAGAAAGTCACGTAAGCTTTCTGCACAGTGAAACTCCCATCCGACAATGACCAATGGTCCATAGGGTCGCCCATTCTCAAATCAATAGTAATGCCTCGAACCATTGATCCGATAACTCCGTACAAAAAAGGAGAGTGTCGTCGACAAGCTCTAACGGAGACCTCCATGTCAGCTACTGCCACCCTAATAAGCTCTAACGGAGACCTTTGTGTCAGCTACAACACATAGAGGTGCGGAAAAGGAACCCACAATAGTCTTAGTCTAATCCAGACTATCCAGTCATATCTCCAAAATATGAAGTCGTGTCCATCCCATAAGATAGGTTCCATAAGCAGCACCATATGCAGAAGCACAGAGCGAATCCCGTTTCAGAATTGAAAGGTAAAGGTACACCATCATCTTGCACCGAGGGATCAAGGGATATCCCATAGATTGAGCGCAAACTCCTATAGAGCAAATCAAACCCTCCTCTCAAAATCCGGGTCCCCCACTTTGCTAGAAGAACATGATTCATCGCCTCTAGGTTGTATATCCACAGCCCACCATCCTCCTTGCTAGCATCAAAGTTTTCTACCTTGTCAAAGGCATCCTCTTCTTTCCCTAAAACATGCCCAGAAGAATCGCCTCATAATCACCTCCAATCTCCATCTCACCCAGCAAAAAATAGGCAAGAAGAAAAGAAGAAAACACGAATGGCCGATAAAACTGCCTTCAATAATACACAGAGACCGCCTCTCAATGAATATTATATGTATTTGATGGTACTTTCATCAAAAAATGTAGGTTTCACTTGATTAATAACAAACCAGCTATTGCACATTGCATGTATGAAATTGGTGATCCAATGGTTACTACACGATTGAAGAGTGTGTCTTCATTGTGTAATTGCCTTCAAATTGATGCAACCATATTCACTTTTCCATCACATTTTGCTTTTCTTAAACCAAGTAGGTGATGCCAAGATTGAAGTAGTTTCTTAGTAAATTTATGGCCCATAAGTGGAATGCCAAGATTTAAACGATGAGAGACACTATGTTCAAGATATGATGCATAAAGCACACGCCTTGCATGCATTACAGGAGACCTTACATCGCTAAAATGAAGTTGTAATAGGATTTATTTTCATTGTTGTGGCATGTACTTTAGCTCTTTTACATTTATACATTTATGAGATGATATCCCGCAATGGATGTTCATCCTTCGAGCTTCGATTTTTCGAGAAAAGAATAAAGGTCGGATTTTAGGATTAAGACTCTTGTTTTTAAAATGTTTTGGATAAAAATTAAATAAACCATAGAATTTTGTCTCAGACCTTGCATGTAGTATTCATTAAATATAAACCATGGGAGCTATAATGGCCAACGGAAATTTGGGCATAGTGGACTGCCCAATTAAAGAAAGATGCGACCCCAATGGCATATTAGCCATTGTGCCCTATATCAACTATGACTTTGTAAGTCATTTAAAGTGTTCACTGAATATGACCACCTAAAACCAATATATGGGAGAATGGGGACATAATGAAAGATTTTCTATCTTGACAGGTCGGAGCATCGAGATTAAGTTTTGAAAATCGATAATGTTTGCATAATTCTATGACGAACAATGGTCGCAAATGATGAACTAAGTACATGGTCTTTTTTTCTCTATACCAGAGTAAAATTCGAAGTATGTACAAGTATTCCACAATAGAAGATGGCCAGTGAGATGGCGAGTGCGTCTGCGAGTGGGAGTGAGGTTAGCGGGGGATGCAAGGGGAAGGCGGTGCTCGGCTCGAGCAGCGGTGGGAAGCGAAGTGTCAGCGATGGGGGAGAGCCTCAAGGCCAAGGCGGCGGTGGGTGGACAGAGGTGACCCACAAGAAGCCGGGAGCGCAGGTGCTTTCGGTGCGGTGTCAGAGGGCACGTTGCATCCTTCTGTCAGTGCCCTCCGAGGTGCTTCGCTCGTGGGTTGGTGGGGCACCGGCAGGCGACCTGCATGGCGGTCTGTGGCTCGTTAAGGGCGCCGGGCGTTGCGAAGGAGCATGCGGAGCGACCTGGCAACCGCAACGTGCATGCATGTCTTGTTCGTGATGGAGGGCCTTCTTTCGCGGAGGTGGTACGTAACCAAGGCCTTAAATGTCGATTTCGGTCACCATTTCGACACCGACCAAAATAGAATTTCGATGGAATTTGGTGGAATTTCGACCGAAATTTCGGTTATTTTTTGTACTAGGACCCCCATATTTCGGTCATTTCGATCGAATTTCGATTTCGACTGGATATCGATATTCGACAGAAATTCGACCGAATTTCGCTGAAATTTGAGGCCATGTACGTAACAACTATCAGGGTGCGTTTGCGACAAAGCCTGCGGAGGTTCCTATTCCTTTCGGTGTGGAAGGGGTGGATGTGGTTGCGTCGGAGGAGAAGAAGGTTGAGCGCGGTCCGAAGCTGCATGCGGTTTTCGGAGTTGCGGTGCGGGGAGTTATCGATTTGGACGTAATGTCTTCGCATGTTCGTGGTTTCCTGGGCCCGCGGTTCGCTGGTGACGTGGTGAGGGTGGCTCCGGGGAGGTGCTGCGTTCGTGGTCTTTTGATTGGGCAGAGGGATCGGTTGCTTCGAAAGGGGGATGTTGCCAATGTTTGCTGGAGAAATCTTCGTTTTGCGGATGGTGTTTGCTCGGAGATGGAGGTTTGTGTGGCCCAGGTGAAAGGTGTCCCTCTGCTGCCGCGTTCGATTGGGTGCTTGAGGACGGCGCTCTGACGGTGCGGGGTGGTCTTGGCGGTGATGGAAGACGGGCTCAGGCCTAGCTCGGATCTGGAGGTCACGAGGTACCTGCTTGAGTGCAACAAGGGCTTCCTCGACAAGTTCAGCGGGCGAAGCTTGTTTGCGGAGATGAAGGTCGGATGTTTCTCTTTCAATATTGAGTTGTTGATTGAGGTACCTCCGTCGCCGCCGGAGCTTTCGAGGGAGGAGGCCGGTGGAGGGTCGGGAGTCGGTTCGGGTACCACGATGACGGTTGGGTTTCCGAGAGAACCCTTCGATGGATGGCCGCGGTCTTTTCGATACATACGGCGCTTCGAGAACTCCTCACAGGCTCTGTACTCACTGCCATCTATATTCCCTTTGCATGGTGACGTGGACTTTGGATTGCTGGATTCTTCGACGTCAGTGTTGGGGGCGGGTTTGGATTCGGATCCTGGTTGCAGGGCCTCTGAGGAGGACCCAGTTACGGATCCTTGTGCGGACTCGAGTGCGATCTTTTTCGCCATGAATGATCCTCGTGGGCCCTCTTTCTCTGTGGTGGATCCTGGTGCGGCCTCTGCTCCTGTGTCGGATATTGGAGAGAGCTTTCGGAAGATGCGGGGTTGGGAAAATTTCTCGCAGTGGCGGGGGGGGGGGGGGGGGGGGGCTTCTTCTCCGGCCGCCTCTGGTAGCTCCTCTCGGGGAGGCGCGACCACTGTTGCGGAGGTCTTGCCGAGGCTTTCTTCTGATGCGGGGCCGGCCGGCAGAAGAAGAGGGAAGATGTATAGAAGGAGCAGATCCAGGTCAGTGAGGCTGGAGGAGGTAACCGGAGCAACTGTGAAGGACCTCGTGGCGGAGGCCGTGAGGGCAGTAAAGTCCCATGGGAGTTTCAGCAGTTGCAAATGAAAATTCTCTCTTAGTTAGTTCGTGGGCTTGGGGACCTGGATAAGAGGAGGATCGTGGGGTCCAGAGTTACTGAATGGGGGTACGATGTCGTTATGTTACAGGAAACAAAGATTCAGGCTTTGTCGGATGACCTTTGGCGTTCTTTTGGCACGGGTGCCATTGATCAGTTCCGTTCTTTGGATGCGGCGGGCTATTTAGGAGGGCTCCTGGTGGCATGGCGATCTTCGTCCTTGGCTTTTGAATCGGTGATGGTTGGCAGGCATGTTCTCACGGTGGTCCTGGTATGTACGTCGTCCTCCCTTCGGTTGGTTGTTTCGTGCGTCTACGGACCTTGTAGTAATGGTTTGCGGGATGAACTGTGGGATGACCTCTTCGAGGTTGGAAGTGTTGTCGGTGACGTCTCCTGGCTTGTTGGGGGGGGCTTCAATGTTACTCTTTTTTTCCTCTGACAGGCCTGAGGGCAGGGAAGGGCAGGATCTGGGGTCGCTTGCCTTCGCGGACGCGGTGGACTCCATGGGCCTTGAGGTGATGGATGCGGTTGGCACGGCTTATACTTGGAGAAGCTCCAATTCCAGGTTGCGTATTGACCTTTTTCTGGCTTCTAACAAACTTTTGGAGGCTTTCGATCTTGCGTCGGTGGAGGCTAAGCCGCGGGTATGCTCGGATCACAACCCAATCATCTAGTGCTCTGGGGATGCCCCTTTGCAGAGGGGGTTTTTTAGATATGAAAAATGATGGTTGTTGGAAGAGAACTTTACGGAGGTGGTTTCTTCGCATTGGGCGGGCTTGGCTGTTTCTGGATCCGCGGTGGCTCGCTTCGTTCAAAAATTAACCTCGTTGAGGGCTAGGCTTTCCGAATTCAAGCGGGAGACTAGGGCAGCTAGGTGTGCTGCCAGGGAAGAGGCTGAGGAGGTCATTCGTTTTCTCGATGCTGTGGAGGACAAACGGGATCTCACGGCGGCTGAATTGGCTGACCGTGCTGCTGCTCAATTGAAGGTATCGTTGGAGGATAGGAAGCGCGTTACGGAGTGGAGATAGTGGTCGAGAATTGTGTGGCTCCGGGAGGGGAGACGCCAATACCTCCTTCTTATATCGTGTCACTAGCGGGAGGTGCAGGTCCAATGCGCTAAGGTTAGGGATGAGCATCGGGCCGGGGCGGGTCCACCCTAGCCCAGCCTGAACCCGATTCTAAATTTCGGGCCTACGGGCCGGGCCTAAGCCCGCAATATTTTGGAAAATATGGCCCAAACCCGAGCCCGACCCATAAATCCCGAAACCAACCCGATTAGCGTCCGATTAATCCAATAAAGTTGTTGGTCAATATCAAACAACCTAAATCGATCAATTGATCGTAAATCAAAAGTAGATCGGGCAAAATTGACAAAAAATCGGTCGCATCGTAATGCGTGCCGCGAAAAGCCGTGACGCAAATTCGAAAACCCCGAAACGAACCGAGACCGTCATGAGATCCGATTTGACGAAAGAAGACCAATGGAATTGACCGTTCGTCAATCGGAGGTCGTTTGATATTTTTTTTAAATCACAAAATTTAACCCCAAACCAAAACCGTACCTCGAAAATTTTGGACATCCAAACCCGATCGGAAGTATAGCAATATTATACTCATTTTGATCGACATACATATATGAACAAATCGAGATATTTCGCGTCAACATCCGAAGCACGAGACGCATATACGGTCGACTTTTACGTATACCAAATAAAAGGAAACTTTGAAAAAAAAATTATTAAACTAAAATTTAAGCTACAGTAAGACTGTAGCAGCAACAGGCAATGAACGGCTGTTTTAAAAAATATATATATATAAAGTAAAAAAAATGAATAAATAAAATCAATCAAGAATTTCCAGCTGTTGGCACTGTAAGCAGTCGATTCTGGTTTCTCCAATTGCCCTCCTAAACTTTCTCCACGTCACATCTTTCTCTTGACATTTGGCAAACTTCAATGACCGTCCTTGCCTTATTATACCCCAAGCCCCTTCTTATTCTACCCAATTTCTTTCCCAAAAACCCCCAATTAGTTACAGCCGAAGGAACTCTTTCCCCTGTTTCTTCTTTTGCTTTCCAACGAAACCCCTCTTCATCCTCTCAAATTTCGGCTAAAGCTATTGACCTCTTCCTCCATGAGGCAATGATCAACCACCGTAGTTTTTGCTTCCAGCAAATCAAGAGAAGCTGGTAAGATAAAGATCCCCCTTGTTGCTCTTTCTCCTGCATGCACATGATCCTCATCTTGAAGATCTAAATTAAGGTACCTCCCTATACCTCCATTTGCTGCCATACATGTCAAATTTCCCACCTTGTTTTACTGCCATTATGGGGGTTTTACATAATCAAAGATCAAATTCCAGCTCCAAGTTCTGATTTCCAGGAAAAAAATATAAATTAAGGGGTTTCATGTCTGAACTGCAGTACGAATCTTCAATAACAACAATCTCCAGAATTGATTTCTATTAACATGCAATAGTTGTAATCTGATTGATATAATATTAGTAAATCTACTGATGTGCATGTTAAATCTACTTGCCTTAGTCAGGACAGATCATTAGTGTTGCATAAGGAGTTGGCCTGCGTAAATCTTAGCATTGTTATAAAATGATAGGTTAGCAGTGGGATTAGCCTGTATAAATTAGCATATAAAATTTAGTTATAAAATAATAGTTTAGCAGTTGTAATAACATGTATAAATTTAGCATATAAAGGTTAGCTTATAATTTGGAAGTTCGAGAATGCCATTGAAGTGGATTTGTGTTTAATATTTATACATGAAAGACTTACCCAGCATGTAACAGATTGAATGTTAGTATTAAATAGCCTGACTCTAGGAAATGCACTGAAGTTAGACTTCATTTAATTGTTGTCTTAAAAGTCCATTGCAAGAATTTACTCAAGTTGTGTTGTACTCATTTTGTAAATAATAAATGCCTGTTATTTTTATATAAACTTATGGTAAGTACCAGCACCCGCTGACGCCTTTTCTTCCTTGCACGCATGGCAGGCAAGGAGCCTTTAGCACAGTAGCGGGTTAATGATTTCAGGAGATAAATTTTATACCCAATGGTATGGTTTATTTTGTGCCAATTTTTGTTCAATTTATATTGTATTATGTTTCTTTCTCCTCAGTCAGATTTTTGGGATATACTGTATGTACTGTGAGACTTTGTACATGTGAAATATATGGAAATAAATGAAATAAGATTTTGGTGCCAATTGTCTCTTTTACCTTGTGGTTATGTGTTGGAAATGAATGTCATAGTTGCGCAAAAAATTTTCCCTGTTTTTCTGTAACTTCTGCGATCAATGTGAATGAAATATTGCGAAATGCGCGTAAACGGGTACCCGGATCCTGAGGGGCCGGGCTCGGGCCGGCCCGCTATATTAAAAAAAGATTTGGTTAACTGATTTAGGTAGAAGACTCACTGCAGTTACCACTTATAACTCTGGCCTAGTTCAGAGGCCTCGCATCAGTTTTACTCTGAAGAAGCCACAACTTGGAAAGAGCTCTCCTAAATATGCCAAAGTGGAAAGAGGCGTGTCTGATAAACCAGCTGAATTTGATATATCCATGAATTCAAGACAAGGAAGTGGCTCGAATATGCCTGGGCAAACAATCGTGACAAATAAAACCCCTTTAATTACTAAAAGTGCCAAAATAATAAAAACCGAGTGGGATTGCCCACCTGGATTTGAAACATGTCTGAAGTTGGGCCATGGAAGTGGTTCAAAATAGTCAGGACAAAAGGCTGTGACGATGAAGAGTGCAGTTGTATGTAGTTGGGAAGCTTCATTGTTGGCAACTTCTAGAGATACTGGTGGCTTACATAGTTCCAACGGTGACAATGTGCCCACGCAATACAGTCAAGATGGAGGGTGGAGGCCGTGGGGCTGCACAGACTCCATATGGAATCACTATCCACGATCTGAGATAGCACCCAATCCACAACGTCATGTTGATTATATGTGGGTTGGGCTCGGGTCGGGCTTAGGATAGGTCCCTATGCGGGCCGGCCCGCGGGCTTCGGGCTCGGGCCCATCGTTGCCCGAGCCCGGCCCGAAATTTGATATGGGCCAAAAATTAGGCCCAAGCCCGCCCGACTATTACTCGGGCCTGGGCCTGGGTCGAGCTTAAGCGGGCCGGGCATCGGGCTGGGCCGGGCCGGCCCTACCCAATGCTCATCCCTAGCTACGGTCGATATCCATTGATGGGACTCGTGTGGTGGGGAACAAGGAGATGGGGAGCGCTATTGCGGATCATTTCAGGAACATGTCGTCTAGAACTATTCTGAGGTTTTGGAGGTGGCTGGGCCTCAGCACTCACGTGGTGGCTGACTCCCACCGTGACGTGCTTGTTCGTGAGGTGACCTTGGAGGAGATTAAGGATGTGGTGTGGGACCTGAACGCTGACGCTGCACCGGGCCCTGATGGATTCCCGGTGTCATTCTACAGGGATTTTTGGGATCTGGTGGGGCTGAAGGTGTTGGATGTGGTATCTGAATTTTGTCGGGGGAACGCTGGTTTTGATAAGATCAATCGTGCCCTCATCATTCTGTTGCCCAAGACGGCGGCACCGGATTCTATTGATGACTTCCGTCCAATTGTGGTGTCGAATGCGTTGTATCTTATTACCGCAAAGGTTCTCGCCTCCCGGCTGAGCGACGTTCTCGGCTCTGTTATCTCGCCATCTCAGTCGGCTTTCATTCCTGGAAGGCAGATTGCTGATTGCCTTACGCTTGCGTCTGAGATCATTGCAGAGTGGCAGAGGAGGGACACTAGTGGCGTCCTGTGGAAGGTGGACTTTGCGAAGGCCTACGATAGCCTGGACTCGAGATTTCTGTGGTCTGTGCTTAGGATAAAGGGGTTCTCGGATATATGGATTTCTTGGATGAGGAGGTATGTCACCACGGCATCTTTCTCGGTCATGTTTAATGGCCATCCGGAGGGGGGTTTGGTTCAGCCCAGGAGGGGGTGCGGCAGGGGTGCCCTCTTGCCCCCGTGCTTTTTATCCTTACGGCGGATGTATTATCTGATATTGCCACTCAGGTGGTCAGGGGAGGCTTGTCGAAGGGGTTTTGCAGGGAGGGTGTGCTGATCCCAGTCTTACAATACGCCGACGATACGCTTTTTTTCATTGAGGGCGGTCCGGAGGAGGCTAGGGGCATGGCGGCGGCTTTGGAAATTTTTGGTGAATTGTCAGGAATGATTAAGAATGATAGCAAATCAAAGTTTGTTCCTTTCAATCTTACGGATGTTGAGGTCGATGCTTGTGCAAGGGCGTTGGGGTCGGTGTGCTCTTCTTTACAGCTGGACTATTTGGGGATGCCCTTGACGTTGGGTAGAACGCGGACGAGAGACTGGCTGAGGGTGGCTGAGAAGGTCGAGGAGAGGCTGGCGGGATGGAAGTCTGCAATTTTGTCGAGAGGGGGCCGGCTGGTTCTTTTGAAGGTGGTCATTGCGTCCATCCCGATATATTTTTTATCTAATCGGTGAATGCCTAAGGGGATCAGAGCTCGGATTGAGAAGAGGATGCGTGCCTTTTTGTGGGGGGAAGCAGAATGGTGGATCGAGGGGGATCCACCTAGTTGGGTGGGAGGATATTACTTGCAAGAAGGATCGAGGGA